>CATIWJ010194230.1:0-46326 GCA_949640765.1 Croton laevigatus
AACCATTTTAAAGTTAAGAAATTGGCCTACTAAGTATTTCTTCGCACCAGCATCTTCAGTTCGATACTTCCTATCCAAGGATTCCCACAACTCCTTTGCAGTACGTTTAATAAAGTAAACTTCGTAAAGTTCTGGTGATAATCCATTCAAAATATGGTTTCTACAAAGGTAGTCTGAATGACTCCAGGCATTAACTGCCAACTGAAGAGAAGCATCCACCACTCCCTCAGGTACAACAGGTGGATCTTCTTTCAGAAATCTGTGCATTTGCATACTAGTGAAAAGGAAAAACATCTTTTGCTGCCACACTTTGAAATTCACCCCTCCAGTAAATTTCTCCGGTCTTTCTGGCATCGGCAATGGGTGTGAACCCGAAACAAGCCCAGATCCGCTAGGCAACACTAGCCCAGAGCTAGAACCGAAAATCATAAATTGAGGATTAGCAAGTCCAACAGTACTAATAGGACCACTTTGTCCATTTTGGTTTTCAGAAATAGAACCAATAGGACCACTTTGTCCATTTTGGTTCTCAATACCGTTGTTGCCATCGTTAGGCGATATCAAATCGGCCATATCTGTAATTTTGAGATAAACAAATTTAGTTAAAATTCCGAAATACAACAAAATATAAAATTCAAATTTTATAACAAATAAATCCGAATTATATTATATTTTTTTTAGTTAATTAATTGTCCAAATTTCAAATGAGTCCAATAAGATTTCATCCGAATAGATAAATAAAATCCTCAAACATCAAGGTAACTCCAATTAAGGTTTAGCTGCAATTTCTTAACATAAAATTTCGTCTTAACATTGTTAGATTCGAAATTAAATTAAATAAGTAAATTTAATTTTAATAGAAATTGCAAAGATAATTATAGAATACAAATAAACAAAATAAATGTAGACTATAATTATATAAAAATTAAAAGAAATAAATAAAGTTGAACCTTAACCGTAAATTGGAGTAGAATAAAACCGATGCCTGTATAAACAATTTCCTTAAGAAGAAATTTGCCCGCTATGACAATCGTCTCCTAGGATACAACGGTTACGTAAGCGAACCGAACCGTGTGTAAAAGTTATCATCGGAAGCCTAAAAAACTAGCAGCCTACCGTGTAGGGAGCAAGGAAAAAAAATATTTTTAAGAAAAATAGTCGTGTGCAGTTGTTGTGTAAAACATATTGAAAACTTAAACTATTTATAGGCTAGGCTGTAGGAGGACATTTAATAGATATAATGGCAATTAAAGTGTAATATAGTGGCAATGAAATGAAACCACCATCTGTTTCATTTACCATTCAAATCTAAGTCAATTTAATTAGTGGTGGGCCATAGAAACCACTACAAATCAATTAGTCCATTAACTTGAACAATTGACATATACTAGTGAATGAAAATCAGTTTTATTAATACAATAAAACTGTACAATGGACAATAAAAAATAGGATAATACAAAATTAGTAAGCTTGTAGTACCTTGATTGGGTCCGGCAATCGCATCGCGCACTACGTGATGTCCCAAGCTTATTTTAAGCTTCAATTTCTCATTCACTTGTAATCTGATTTGAGCATATAATATATCCTTAGAAAGCTCTTATTGCGTAGAATACAATGACATATTTCAAGTTATTCAAAACGCAATTATCTATTAAATTATTATGCTCAAAATTGACCAATATTCACTTATTAATGCCAAATATCTAACATGTAGTACTAGCTACAAAATATGGCCTCATAGATGTCGTAGTAATGGTTCATCTATATAGGGCATAACAATAAGTGGGTGCCTTAAGCAAATATTATAATTGTTATAAATTTCATGACCTTATAATTTGTGAAATTTGCATGTAGTGTGGTAATATATGTCTGAATAGCTATAGCTTAACCACATTTTGTGAGGAAATGAAAATGGATATTGTTAAAGTGATGAACATGGTTAGAACTAATAGAAGATTTTGCCAAGGATTCTTAGATTCAACTGTTGCTATTAGGGCCAACATTGTAAAATTACATAGCTTATATGGCATATATAGCATATTATTATAAGTTAGATGAGGTTAATAAGTCATTTAAAGATATCATTATTTAGAAAAAATGTTAGATAAGATGATATCTTTAAAAGAAAAAATAATTGCAATGTATGGGTTTGCTTTCAAAAAAAATACTGAAGATATTAGTGAATCTCATGCATATGCATTGTATATTTGTGAAAGATTATGGATAAATGAATAGTCAAACCTCATGATATATGGTCCTTTTATTCCTCTACTGTAATTCAAAGTTGTTTTCCAAAAAATATTGGTGACAAGTTATTTGTAGCAGTGCTTAATCAAATTAACAATTGTTGAGATGGGGCGTGCTATGAATAGGTCAGCTTATTTCATTGATTTTAGCATAGATAATGGGTTTGTTATTGCAACTATAAGAGGGGCGGGATTCATAATTCATATTGCAGGACGTCCATCTGTGTGAACAGTTTTCTTTCTTTTTTTCTTAAATTTGTTACCATGTGTTAACAAAATATAAAATCATACTTAACAAAAATCGATAGTAGTATTTTAGTTTTCTTGTATAGTGTTTCTAATTTTGACTGGATTGTTTTTTATCCTTTCAGGCGAAGACCCCATATCTTTTTTTTTTTAATCTCCTGAGACCCTCGCATGGTTGGTATGTTTTTTTGATACAGCTACTTAAATACAAACTCAGATAGGGCTCTTGGATTGTGAATTACCCTTTGAGTTCATTTGCGTTTTGCCTTGTGCTTAGTCAGTTTTTGCCGAATGCTTTTATTAGCCTAATGAATGATTATTTACAAATTCGAGTGGGAAAAGTTTGTGTAGTATCAGAAGCTATTGCAAATTGAATACACTTTAAAAGAAAAATATGAATGAAAACAACAAAAGAAAAGAAAGTAATCTAGTTACCATCAAAGTAACTAACTATTTAATTTCAAGTGCAAATGTCTAAATGCTACTAATTTAATAAAAACTACAGTTTGTGCCAAGTTTATAGAAGAAGGTACGTGAAAGAAGGAATCGATCTGAAAAATAAAATAAAATGAATTTGAATATAACATTGTAAAAAGGACAGAGACGGGTAACAAGTAACTCAGAATTGCTTAATCTCCTTTGATTATCCGATTAGCATTTGGTGTGAACCAATAATGAAAATGAAGACGAAAGGATGAAATGACCAGAAAAAGAACGAAATAGGAAAATGGAAAGAAAAATAAGGTGAGTTGCATATATCTCATGATTCAGAAGTTAAAACACTAAATTTATTCGGTAATCGAAGTGGTAAAAAAATTTCGGTATTTGGTAAATAACGAATATTAGCGCTCACCCCCTAATCCCAGGCGTGAAGTGTTTATCACTAAATCTTTTCCATGACAAATAACATTTTTTCTCCCTGGAAGTATCATCAGTTGTGACTTTTAGTATCTCAATCAAGAAGTTGCACCTTTTAGCCCCTGAAGTGCTAAAAAAATATCCTTCGCCTGAAAAGAAGGAAGAGAAGGCGGTGGCCGTGGAAGATTATTAAAAAGTGAAATGACTGCATTTTTGTAGTTTGCTGGGAATCATTTTTTCTAGGGTTCCTGAATATAAAAAACGCACACCATTTTGATGAAGCATAATCTTTAGAAAGAACAATTAGCTTGCTTGACTTCTTGGAGCAGCACCATTTTGAAGAAGCATAATCTTTAGAAAGAAAAATTAGCTTGCTTGACTTCTTGAAACAGTAGCCATTTCAAGAAAGCAGAATCGATGTATAGCTAGAATTTGAAATTTTGTTATAAATTGGTAAATAAGCAAATGGGAAATCGTGTTTGATGCTTTCTTTTTTTAACGAGTAATTATGATTTGGGTAATGTTGAGAAGGTGGTGGTGGCGCCAGAAAAGAAGGAAGAGAAAGTGGTGGTGGTGGGAAGATAACTGAAAAGTGAAACTACTGCGTTTTGGTAGTATGTTGGGAATCGTTTTTTCTAGGGTTCCTGAATATAAAAAAGGCAGCGTTTTGGTTGTGGGAGAGGTGTTATAATAGCCTTATGAGCATTACATTAATTTGAGACGCACTTTCCATTTGTTGATAGACAGATGGTGCGAAAGTTCATTTTTTGGACACTTTAGGAGTTAAAAGGTACAGCTTATTAGTTAGTTGAAAGGCTAAAAGTCACAACTAATGATACTTCTGGGAAAGGATGTCATTGGCTTCATTTTCACTTCCACTGTTTAAACTAAACAAAGAGTACACATCATTTTTCACTATTTACAAATTCTATGGGTTTTGTCAAATCCCTTCATGGTTTTAAATCAAGTTCCTGAACAATGCGAATGAAAATTGTATCACATTGCGTCATCTAATATGTTCGGTATTTAATTCCATTTAGTTTAAGAAAGAAAAACAATCTAAACACTTGACCATTTCAATACATTGTGGGATAATCTAGCAGTAAATATTGAATAGTCATAATATACACAACAAATTATATGTTATTCTCATTAATTATTCAATTTAATACAAAACTTTCCAGTCTCAGCAAAAAGAGCACTGTATAAATGTAGTATTTTTTGCTTCAGATAATTTTAGTTTTGTCAAGATATTTTAGAAATCCACATCTAGATTAGGTACCACGTCATACTCTATTAAATTTCCAATTTACCTAATTTACCTTTGATCGGTTCCTGTCATGGATATTAACTCCACAAAATAATTACTTCTGCTTTATCTATAGGAATAAAACATTTGGGCAAATATATAAATAATACAGAATAATTTAGTCCAGTTATCATTCTAGCCAAGCACTGGGTTTGAAATTACACTTATGAATAAATAATTAATAGTTGATGATGTGGTTTGCAAATTAGATTATAATTTAGTAATTATTATTTAATAACAATAACAATAATAATTTTGTTTTGAAGCATGCTAGTTATTATTCTATGATTTATTAAAATGAAATATATAGATCACACTTTATAAATATAAATATATAAAAATTAGTTATTTATTACTTTATTATATTTTTAACACAAAATTAAAATATTTTTATTGAATAAATTCATTTCAACCAATTATAAAATAATTATAATTATTTTTGCAGGTCGTTAAAGCTAGTATTTTTTTTTTAATGTTATGATAATCCAGTTAAAGCTAGTATTTTTTTTTTTTTATGTTATGATAATCCATTCAAATGAGTCGGTTCCAGTTTCAACAACTTTTGAAATCATAATTTTTAAAAAACAAAACCTGGAATCATGTATGATTAAATTTTTATTTAGATTCCATTGCTATTTTAAGTTGTTTGAAACATTCCAAAATTTCTAATAATTGATAGGACTAATGCTCAATCATACACACACTTCATATATACAAGTTCCATGCTCTCTGCCTTTGTGATTAAGAAACCAGCAAAATTTACATCATTTTTTTGCAATTTTAAAGCCGACCAAAAGACAAATACTAGTCCCTTACTAAAGCAACCGGTATGTTTTATTTAACTAATTATGATTTAAGTTAAGTTACCTTTAAATTATTTTTTAAGCTTTGAATTGCTATCACATCCTGCTCTTCTTTTTTTTAAACAAAGCCTGATTTTGTGTTTTGAATTCTGTATATATATATATATAAAGTGTAAACGTAACAATGTATTGAAATACTATAAGAAATCAAATAGTCAAAGTTCAAATAGTATTTAAACATCATATATATATATATATATATATATGTTAACAAGATATATATTGTTTTTTTTTTTACGGTAAAAAAATGATATATATTGTAGTAAAACACAAATATTATTAATAACTGCACATATTAAGCCATAATTACGGGCTAATAGTTATATTTTTTATATTCATATTCTTATACCAATCGTTGGTTGGTTTAGTGGTGATTGGCGCTGAACTTGGTAGGGCGAACCCCAGGTTCGATCCCCGCAACTGCGATTGGGAGGGGGCTGGAGCCACTTTGATGCCAGAACTGTCCCCCGAGCCAAATTAGTCGGCCCAATGAGCCGGACACTGGTGGTGCAAAAACCAAAAAAAAAAATTCATATTCTTATTATTATTATTATTTTTAACTAATATATTCATATTCTTAAGAATAATACTCAATGCTTTATTTATATCGGCAAACTTAGTTTTTTAGAAATATTGAAAAATATTTTAATTAATATATTTTGTCATTTTATTCCATATAAATTGTGAGTAGGGGTATATATATAAAATAAATGAATTACATATGTCTATATAAATAAAATGGAAAGTGTATTTTAATATAGACCATTTGGTCTTCTCATGTTTAGGAGAAAAGAAAATCTAGACTTTTATATGTATAATGTTCGTTTAGCTATCGGGTTATTTTATTAATTAATGAATAAAAAATTAACATTTTTGTTTGTAAAATGTAAGTAAATTTTTTTTTAAAAAGAAACTATAAGTAAATATATGGTTTTTTAGAAAATAAGTAAATATACGGTTGAATATTGTAAATTATTGAATTTGTCAAATTAGAGAAAAATGGCTATAAATATAATAGTAACTCAGGGACTAAATGGTAAATTACAGACGGAGGAGAGATCTCTTTCCTTGTGAAGCTTCAAATGAAGTGTACGATGCTATTGTTCTTGTTTTGAATTTGAACAGACTAGGTTTGGAGTTAAGACCGAAACGAGGCAATCACGTTTTCTCCGACAATTTCGAAGTGCCACGTGGAAGCCCTATGAGTCGTGGATCCCAGTCTGACGTGGCATAGAAGGAAAGTGTTGTGTGAACGTAGAAAAAATTATTTTAATTAATTTGAAATAATAAATAAAGTAAAAAAGCGAAAATAAAAAGAGAAAACAATATACGACAGACATAATTTCTGAAGAAAGAGAGAGAAAGATAGAGAGAGGGGTTATAGAGCGAGAAACAAGGCGCGGAGAGGCCGTCCAAAAACATCAGAGAGAGAAAGGGTTCCTTCTTCCTCATCATCGTCATCATCATCACCATTGCCACTTCTTACCTTTATCTCTCAACAGAAGTCGCGTTTCAGTTCAGCTAGCTTCCTCCATTTGAGGGCTCTGGATAAT
Source organism: Croton laevigatus (assembly GCA_949640765.1). NCBI lineage: Eukaryota > Viridiplantae > Streptophyta > Magnoliopsida > Malpighiales > Euphorbiaceae > Croton > Croton laevigatus. The sequence goes on from CATIWJ010194230.1 coordinate 7,076, forward strand.
ATTTCCCAAACAAAAAAAAAAAAAAAAATTCAAATATCTAACGACTGCGGAAAGGAGAAACACAACTTAGAAGCGGATTAATTAAGACAAAAAAGGCGCACATAGATCAGAAAAGCGAGGAAATTTAAATTTCTAGATCCGCTATTTCATTTTGAAAATCGACGTCGATCCATCTTTTTCCGAGCTCAATCTTTCCTTTTTGTTTGGAATGCGATTTATTTTGAATAATCTTTTCCATTGTTGATTGGAGAGGACCTTCTAGATTAGATTATAAATCTAGAAGGGTCGGATCTGGTGCCTGGAGGAGCAGGGAAGAAGGATTATTGATCGTCGGATGATAGATAGGAGCAGAGAAGGTGCATCCAGAAACCAACGATGAAATGGGTATCATTGCTTAAGGACATAAAAGAGAAGGTCGGGTTAACTCAATCTCCACCCACTACTTCCTCCGCCACTGCTGCCTCTTCTTCTGCTTCATCATCAACTTACTTATCCAATCGCGATAGCAATGCGTCCCCTACAGCTCTTCTTGACTTCAGATCATCTCCTGCCAGGTGTTTCCCCATTTTGCTTTTGTTTATTTATTCACGTCGGCCATTTGATTTGCATGGTTTTAGTGCTGCATTTTGTTTCCAATGTTTGGCTTTGTCAGAAACCACAACATAATCTGCGTTGACTGCACTTGACATTGATATATAATGGAAGTAGATGAGCTCTTTCCACTACTTTATCACTACAATTTGGCTCTTTGTTGCGGTAGATGAAGATTAAAGTATTGTTCTTATGTTACCCTTTATTCATTATCAAAGAAATAGAATAACACAGAGAAAATTCTACACTAAAAGGTGTTGCTTATGTTAAATTTTGATATTTTGAACCCCTTCAACTGCTTCTCAAATTTTGTATTGTGTATTTAATCTAAGGCAGTACGTTTCATGTTGGTAGCTGTTTAATACATGAAATAAGAAGGAAAATGCCGCCCCTTAATTTGCCTCAGTATACACGGGGGAACTGCTACTTAATTTTCTTTTCCTTCACTACATTTCTCTTTTCTTTAATGCTTTAGGACTACATGAACCTCCGTTTGTAGGATGATTGAATGATGTTGGTGGGTCAATAGCAGGAGTCTTTAAATATAAGTTTAAGACATGTTCTCCATGTTGTTCACTTAGATGATAACTAAGGTTGTAAGTTGTTGGGAGGCATGTAATTGGCATTCTAATTAGTAGATCATTTTTGGTTTTCGAGAGAGATTCCAAGTTGGATGGTAATAGGTTATCCATTTTGTGCTCATTAGATTAGGTTGTATCTCCTTTAATTTATCATTCTTTTACGCATGAAGGCTGGAGATTGAATTTTTGACCATAACTGATACGGTTTGATTCAATTCTTTATGAAGGAACTATAGCCTTTTACTTGAATTTGTCTGAATTAGATTGTATAATTTTCCCTAGTTGTTGTTTTGAAAACTGTGGAGATCATTGGAGACAGTATATAAAGCTACCCTCTTGGTGGATCGGTGACTTATAAGCTGTAGAGTATTCCAGCCTGTACATGACTGGAGATTTTAGAAGGCAAGAGGAGTTCTTAGTCGAAAACAGATTATTCTGCTTCTTGGCATCCACATCTTATGTATATGTATCAGCTAAAGCCTAAAGGTTTAGGGTTTTATATCTGTTGGTTATTGAAGGCTTGCCAACATTTACTTAAAATAAGGATATATGCTTTGTCTGACGGTTTTTGGATTCTGGTAACAAGCCACTTCAGTGTGAGTTGCAGGCATGCAGCATAACTGACATGTAGTATAGAAAGTGAGAAGTAGTTGTTTGTTGTATTTCATCGTTATTTCATATGAGATAGGATGAATTCTTCTCCTGACTGTATCTGATGTCCATAAAATATTCAGAGAAGATTTTTCATGATGCCACTACTTTAGAGATGCTTCAGGTTATAGGCTTTAAGAAAACCTTTTCTGGTCCTTGGACATTGGGTTTGGTGTTAAAGAGATGATTCATGCTGTAATTCGTTAGTTGGAGCTATCAAGTTGGATATACCTTTTTTTGTTTTTTTTTGCAGGTTTTAGCTTGTTGGTTCCTTTGATTGCTTAATATCATTGTTCTCATTATTCTTATCAGCTATTTACTTAACAATTTATGCAGAAGAGATATCTTATCTGTACTTCGACTCTCTCTTTCGTGTATTCATTAACATACCCTTTGGTATCATCCCCCAAGAGTTACTGCCTTTTCTTTTTATGCCAAATACATTTTCAGAATAAGAATAATTGGGGCACTTGACACTTCTAAGCAGTTGAAAAAAATCTATTGAAAATTTCACGAAGTAACCAGTTCAACTTCTGGAGAAATATGTCTCTTTGATACTTGTCTCCAAATCTAGTAACAGTTGCGTTTAGTTTATTGTCATTATCTCAAACCCTTGGCTTGTCACTGGTTGATTGATTACTCGGTTTGACAAAAAATGTGTCTTACGATCTTGTGCATGTCTTTTTTAATTTACTTTTTTTTTAATTTTTGAAAACAGAGACAGACATGAATTGGAATTGGACTTCAAGAGATTTTGGGAGGAGTTTCGATCATCCAGCTCCGAAAAGGTACCTTTTTCTGTTTGAAAAATTCTCCTGGCGTTCTTTGGTGCTTTCTCGGTTATTGTTTTATGTGTAAAATAGAACTTATTGGCTCTAGAATGTATATCTGGTGGTAATGTTTAATCATTGTTCATGCAGGAGAAAGAAGCGGCCTTGAATTTGACTGTGGATACTTTTTGTAGACTAGTGAAGCAACATGCTAATGTAGCCCAATTAGTTACCATGTATGGTCACTATTCCTCCTCAACAATGTCATTAGTATTGCTGTTGCTATTGTCCATATTTTGAGATAGATGGTTGTTTAGTCTTTACACTTTCAGTCTACTGGTTGTTATTCCATGATTGGACAGGCTTTGATGGGCATTCTGGACTCTTTTCTTATGCATTGTAGGTTTTGTTGTATCTTATTTCTGTTGCGTGGACAATTTTTCCCCAAATCCTCTTTTACATGGCCTGGCCTTTTTGCTTTCAACATTTTTTGAAATACTTTTTGTTTACTGCAAAAGTTAAGGTTGGCAAATACTAGGTTTTCTTTGAGATAGATGTAAGGAGTTAATTATATGTAAAAGAATGATTGAGGCTTGGCTTGGCCTGACTGCCATATACTTACTCTAGGCGTCCTTCATTAATCTGTTTCTTAAGAACATATAACTTGCTGGCGATAACCATTATTTGCCAGTTTATTTGATCTTATAATTGTGTCATTACAAAATCAGTTTGTGCAACTCAGAATGTCCAGTGGAGTTCATTTTGGTTTTCTAAATTTGATGTCTAGTAAATTTTGTACTTCCCAATTGATATGATTTTGATATTAAGATTGCTATCTTTGTTGTTTAAGACCTCCAATTTTCTGCTACTGTATCGATTTTTTATTATCGTTCATGTGTGTCTGCATATCAATTGTTTAAGACCGCCATTTTCCATTTCTTTTAGTATTTGACTTTCTTTTGATTAATGCCTGTAAGCAATGCAATTGATTACTTTGTTTACATTTTTTTTTATAAGATCTCTTGTTTTAATTTTTCATAAGATTTCTACTTTGTACTTGACATAGCATTCAGCATGTTGGACATTTTATGAGATCTTTTTTTTCTTGAATAACAGGTTAGTTGAAACACATATTTTCTCTTTTGTTGTGGGAAGAGCCTTTGTCAGTGATGTCGAGAAGTTAAAGATAAGCAGCAAAACAAGATCTTTGAATGTAGAGAGTCTATTAATTTTCTTTGCAGAAGGCACAAAGGTTAGCCTCACATTTTAATGCGAATGCTATTCTTTCTCTTCTTGATTTCCCTTGTGATCTGTTGTTCAATTACTTATTTCTCTTTGCTTTTCTTCAGGATGTCATCAGTCCCGGTTCGAATTTATTAACTGCTATAGAAGTCCTTGTATCTGGGGTATATTTCTCTTACCTTAACTGTCTTGGAAAAGGAAAAAAAAGTTGAGTAGTATGTGTCACTTCCTATTTAAATCTTAAACTTCTGAAGGTTATTTCTTCAATACAAATCATGTATTCGAGTGACTGATGATAGTGTTTTGGAATTTAAGTTGTTCTTAAGTGCAATAAATGAAGAATGATAGGCAGTAATGGATGAACAGATAATATATCACCTGGTTATGATTCCTGCATTGAAGATATAATTTGTTACTATAACTTTGCGCTAATTGATTTTTACCTCTTGCAGCCTATTGATAAACAATCCCTCCTTGATTCTGGCATATTATGCTGTCTTATTCATATTCTGAATTCCTTTCTGAGTCCTGAAATCAATCAAAGCCAAAAGGTTACTAATCCTGTAGTGCCATTGCAATTTGAAAAAGATGGTGATGCTGGGCATGTTCGTCGGCTTGAGGTAGCTATCTAGATGTTTTTGTGTCTCCTGATTGCTTCATGCATGTGCGTGATCAGACACTATACTTGATTTATTTCTTTTTGGTAGTGTATGCGAGAGAAACCAATGTACATGTTTCCCCTTTACTGGTTGCTGGAGCAAATTGTTTTTGAATGAATAACTCGAGAAATGATGTGCCACCATAACCATTTTAAGAAACATGTAGATTTCTGTATAATATGCACATTGCTATTGCAAATAAAGTTGCTTCCCAATTCCCATTATATTCTTGATACTTTTCTGATTGTATATTTTGAACCTTAAGGATGGTTTATGCTTTTTTCATTCGAAGCAGTTTGTAGGAGGTGGGAGCCATTAAATGTTGATTTAGATGTCAAAAAAAGGTTTTACTTGCATTTTAAGTTGAAGATGAGGAAAAAATGACCTAACTTTTGTGTCAATGTGACATGACGGTTTGGCAGAGTGAAGTTGGTTATTAAATTGAGCACTTTGATAGGTGGGTGTATAAGCCACTTGGGCATGTGGAATGTTGCTTTAGGATTTGAGTTAGTGTTTTGCATTAGGTGGTGAGTAACTTGATAATTGTGTAGCTTTTTTGTTTTTCTGAGATAGGAAGCTGTAGATGGATTGTTATAGTCACTTTGCAGCATGTATGTCTGAAACAATGAATATGCATTGCATTGATTATTATTGATTATTTAAATGGAGTGCAGATGCTTACGTCTAACCTGTTGTTTCTACATGATATTTATGTGTTTCATACGCATGCAATGTATCTTTGCGGGAAAATTTTCAATTATTTGAGGTAGAATTTTGCCTTGGACAGCATGCTAATGAGTGATGACTGAGTTGTTGTGGAATCAGCATCTTGACTAAGGCATATCTATATTCATGCAGGTAGAGGGGAGGATAGTACATATTATGAAAGCATTGGCAAGCCATCCTTCAGCTGGGCAGAGTTTGGTCGAGGATGATTCTCTTCAGTTGTTGTTTCAGATGGTTGCTACTGGCTCTTTAACAGTCTTCTCTCGTTACAAGGAAGGTCTTGTTCCTCTGCACAACATACAACTCTATAGGCATGCAATGCAGGTAGATATCCTTATGTATCATTGTTGTCTATATGTAAATGAAAGTCAAAGCCACATTTAAAATATTGGAATGCTTTATGGTCTGACATTCAAAACTATTTTTTTTTGTTGCTTTTTGGATGTTTTTCCAGATACTTGGTCTGCTTTTGGTCAATGACAATGGGAGTACAGCCAGATATATACACAAACATCATCTGGTATTTACGTTAAACAATAATATCATTCGTGCAAAATGAATAGGTTTCCATATTGGAATTGTAATTTGATCATAGTTTTCAATTGACTCATCTATGTTAGATGACTTCCAATAAATTACATCTAGTGTCATAATTGTGCACATCTATTTACTAGGATTGAAAATATTTTTGTTTGAGAACAAATTTGAGTCTACATGCGTTAGGGTCAGAGTTTATATCACATGAAAAAGTAAAGGCCCATATTTCTTATACACCCAAGTAAAAAAAATGGTTGTGTTTTTTTTTTCCGGTTTTCTCTGTTTAATACCAGTTTATATCGTATAAAATGCTCAAATATTGTATTTATTGTCTTCAATATTTTTTACTCCTTGTAATCTTATTTAATTCTATTTTTGCTTGCCAAAGATCTTTACACTAACCTAGTGCACTTCAGTTTAATTACTCATCATGAGATCTGTTATGTTTTTTTTTTTTTTTCAAAGCAGAGTAGTAGCATCTTTTGGACTGAATTTCTTGCTTCTGCTTTTTTCCTTGTTTTCTCTTGATGCGAAATTGAAATAGTTATTTGAATGCTGTCGAGGTAAAGAAGTCTTCTGTTCTATTTTGATTTTAGTAAGAAAAGAAATGTCTTATCTACTGAGTTGAAAACTTTGATGCAACAATGCAGGAAGACAGAAATGAACCTTAAAAAAAAAAAAAAAAGGGCAGATGGGGCTAATTATTGAAGCAATAGGAGATATTATATTATTGTTGCTAAACGAGGACCAAAGATTTATGATCTTTAATTGGTTGAAACTATCCTACTGAAATTTCTACTAAAATAAAGGGAAAAAAAAAAAAAAATCTAATGGGTGTATCCTCGCAACATTTTCTTTTTTAACTTTTATCTACCATCAATGTAACTTGTGTAAGGTTTCTAGTAAGTTTTGTCTTGAGCAGGAGAACCTAGATTTTGTGTACCAGAGTTCTCATTCCAAGTTGTCAATTTTTCTGGTTACTTACATGCTAAATGTTAAAAGAAACTTGCAATCGTGTTGGTGGTCTATATTTATTGCTCTTGTGGGTTGCTTTTAAATATTTGATATAAGCAGCATCTTTCCTTTGAATTTGATTGGAGTATTTCACCCATATTGTTTACTTGGCACTTTTTTCCGTAAGGCTTCATTTGAAAGATTTTTTTTTTATATAGTCTCTTTTTTGTTGTTGAATTATTATGTTTCTAGTCTTATTTTGTCCCTTCAATACCTTGTTTTGTGGTTAATATATTTTTATTTTATATGCAGATAAAAGTTCTCTTAATGGCAGTCAAAGATTTTAATCCAGAGTCTGGTGATGCAGCTTACACTATGGGCATTGTGGACATGTTGCTTGAATGTGTAGAATTGTCATATAGACCTGGTAACTAGTCCAATCATTTCCTTAATTTTTGTGAAAGCAATCATAATGGTCTTGATTCCTAGAATGAAAAGAGATAAGAAAATGCTTATTTTATTTTATGATTGTGAAGTTTAGTTTATTCCAGCTTTAGGATTCTCTAGATGTTACAACACTGATTTTTTTTTATGCAATTTTGAATTGTAGAGGCTGGTGGTGTTAGGCTCAGGGAAGATATACATAATGCCCATGGTTATCAGTTTCTTGTTCAGTTTGCATTGGTTCTGTCCTCCATGCCTCAAAATCATGGTACTCGGACCATTAACATAAAAAGCTCTGGTGATCAAGCATGTACTTCAGAGAGTTCTTATGCACTTGAAAATGTAGAGAAAAGAGATTTAACAACTCAAGAACCTTTGGCACAACCTTTATCACCTGCATTGTCTAGGTTGCTTGATGTTCTGGTTCACTTGTCTCAAATAGGTCCAGCTGAACCTGCAGGATCATCCGGAGGGCATGGTTCAAGAGCATTTCTCTCCAAGACTACTAGTCATAACAGAAGTCGTACACCTTCTCTTGATTGGCTTGGTGATGAAACTTGGGAGAAGGACACTACGAAAGTTAAAGACCTTGAAGCAGTCCAGATGTTGCAAGATATTTTCCTCAAGGCTGATAGCACTGATCTGCAGGCAGAAGTACTGAACAGAATGTTTAAGATATTCTCAAGTCATCTTGAAAACTATAAATTGTGTCAGCAATTACGGACCGTTCCACTTCTTATTCTAAATATGTCTGGTTTCCCTCCTTCTTTGCAAGAGATAATCTTGAAAATTCTTGAATATGCTGTGACTGTAGTGAATTGTATTCCTGAGCAAGAACTACTTTCACTTTGTTGCTTACTGCAGCAACCGATAACACCAGAATTGAAGCACACAATACTGTCCTTCTTCGTGAAGCTTTTGTCGTTTGATCAGCAGTACAAGAAAGTTCTAAGAGAAGTTGGTGTTTTGGAAGTTTTGTTGGATGATTTGAAGCAGCACAAGTTTCTTTTGGGTCCAGATGAACAAAGTTTTAATCCTAACCAGTCTGAAAGAAAATCTGACTCAAGCAGCTTGAAGAAACACTTTGACAATAAAGATGTTATTATTACTTCACCCAAGATGTTGGGATCTGGTTCAGGAAAGTTTCCAATTTTTGAAATAGAAGACACGATATATGTTGCATGGGATTGCTTGGTCTCTTTGGTGAAGAAAGCTGAAGGCAATCAAACAACATTTCGTTCATCTAATGGTGTGACGATTGTTCTCCCTTTGGTGGTGTCTAATGTACATCGCCCTGGGGTCCTCCGGATATTGACTTGTTTAATTACTGAAGATGTAACACAGGTTGGTGAGCATTTTGATAATTTATATTTTTTCTAGGATTGACTTTGGATGGATTGCTTATCATAAATAGTTATTGTTCCTCTTCTGAAAGAAAAAGGCATAGGCATATGCAAATGCGTGTTCTAAAACTTGCCTATTTTTTTTTTAGGCAATGCCAAAATAATTGTTTCATTTGATTTTTTCAGGCTCATCCTGAAGAATTAGGTGCTGTTATTGAAGTTCTCAAAAGTGGAATGGTTACAAGTACAGCTGGACATCAATACAGGCTTGAAAATGATGCAAAATGTGACACAATGGCTGCTTTGTGGCGCATACTGGGAGCTAACAGTTCAGCACAGAGGGTCTTTGGCGAGGTCACTGGTTTTTCTCTTCTTTTGACCACACTTCACAGTTTTCAAGGTGATGAAGGACTGGATGATTCCTCTTTAGTGGTTCACATCAAAGTTTTTACATATTTATTTCGCCTCATGACAGCTGGAGTTTATGATAATTCTATCAATAGGATGAAGTTGCACTCTATTCTGTCATCCCAAACTTTTTATGATCTTCTGGCTGAGTCTGGCTTGCTTTCAGTGGACTTTGAAAAGCAAGTCATACAGTTATTGTTGGAGCTAGCTCTTGAAATTGTGCTTCCACCAGTCTCATCATCAGACGGTTCCTTATCTGCTGATATGATTGAATCTGATTCTGCTGGCTCCCTTATAGTGACCCCATCCAGTCTGTTTAATCCTGACAGGGAACGAGTGTTCAATGCTGCTGCCATTAGAGTGCTTATCCGCTCACTTTTGCTCTTTACTCCGAAGGTGCAGTTAGAATTGCTTAACCTTATTGACAGGCTTGCTCGTGCTGGCCCCTTTAATCAGGAAAACCTCACATCTGTAGGTGCGAACTTATTTTCTTTTTCCCGTCTATATTATTTTTTTTCCTCTATCATTGACTAGTTTCATTGCCCCCTTGATTTATTAATGTATTTCTTATTTGTCTAGGTTGTGTGGAACTTTTGCTGGAGACCATTCACCCGTTCCTTCTAAGCTCATCCCCATTACTTTCATATGCTCTGAATATTGTGGAAGTTCTTGGGGCGTATAGGTATGTTTTTATATATTTCTACACTGTGTTTCATTGCTTATTTCTTTGCTGGCTTTACGGCAGTGGATACTAAGGTTTTCATTTTCTGGTGGTAGGTTGTCTGCATCAGAACTCCGACTACTAATTAGATATGTTGTACAAATGAGGCTGATGAGTTCTGGCCGCAATCTCATTGATATGATGGAAAGATTAATACTAACAGAAGATATGGCTTCAGAAAATGTTTCCCTTGCACCATTTGTGGAGATGGACATGAGTAAGATCGGTCATGCTTCTGTTCAAGTTTCTCTCGGAGAAAGATCATGGCCTCCAGCGGCTGGATATTCATTTGTATGCTGGTTTCAGTTCAGAAATTTCTTGAAATCACAAACAAAGGAAACTGAACCTTCTAAAGTTGGTTATTTGAAGAGGCATGGAGGCTCTAGTGGGCTGCTCAATGAACGTCATATTCTTAGGATATTTTCTGTTGGTGCAGCAAATAATGAAAATATGTTCTTTGCAGAGCTCTATCTTCGGGAGGATGGTCTTCTAACCCTTGCTACCAGCAACTCCTCTTCCTTGTCTTTTCCTGGATTGGAACTGGAGGAAGGAAGGTGGCATCACCTTGCAATTGTCCATAGCAAACCTAATGCTCTTGCTGGCTTATTTCAAGCTAGTGTTGCTTATGTGTATCTTAATGGAAAGCTGAGACACACAGGGAAACTGGGATATTCTCCCTCGCCAGTTGGAAAACCCTTGCAAGTTACAATTGGTACAGCACCTAGTTGTGCCAGAGTTAGTGACTTGACATGGAAACTCCGTTCTTGCTATCTTTTTGAGGAGGTGCTTACACCGGGGTGTATATGTTTCATGTATATTCTTGGTCGAGGATATAGAGGGCTCTTCCAGGATGCGGATCTTCTACGGTTTGTGCCAAACCAGGCTTGTGGAGGTGGCAGCATGGCCATCTTGGATTCATTAGATGCTGACTTGCTATTGGCAAGCACACAAAAGGTTGAGAGCGCTGGCAGGCCTGGAGATTCTAAATCAGATGGGAGCGGTATTGTTTGGGATTTGGATAGGTTAGCAAACCTTTCATTACAGCTCTCTGGAAAGAAGCTTATATTTGCATTTGATGGAACTTGTACTGAAGCTATTCGGGCTTCTGGGACATTCTCTTTGCTTAATCTGGTTGATCCTATGTCAGCTGCTGCTTCTCCTATTGGGGGTGAGTGAACAAAATCTGTTTTGACTTTAACAATATGGTGCCTAATTTCATCCAGCGCAATTCTGGATGTTAATATGATATTTTCTTGACTTTCTCAATCTCCCTCTTAATTTTAGGCATACCACGATTTGGACGTCTTCTTGGGGATATCTATGTTTGTAGGCAGTGCGTGATTGGAGATACAATCCGCCCTGTTGGCGGAATGGCTGTTGTCCTGGCTCTTGTTGAAGCTGCTGAAACTAAGGATATGCTTCACATGGCATTGACGTTACTTGCCTGTGCACTTCATCAGAATCCACAGAATGTCAGAGACATGCAAACATACAGGGGATACCATTTGCTAGCTTTGTTTCTCCGTCGCAGGATGTCATTGTTTGACATGCAATCTCTTGAGATATTTTTCCAGATTGCTGCATGTGAGGCTTCATTTTCTGAACCAAAGAAGTTGGGAAATCCACAAACTACTTTGTCTCCTGTTGCAACTATGCAGGAAGCTGGAATTGAGGATCTTAACTTGTCAAAATTTCATGACGAAACTTCTTCTATTGGATCTCATGGAGATATGGATGATTATTCTGCTCATAAAGATTCATTTAGTCATTTTTCAGAACTTGAAAATTCTGATATGCCAGTTGAAACCTCAAATTGCATTGTTTTGTCAAATGCAGACATGGTCGAACATGTTTTGTTGGACTGGACTTTATGGGTTACGGCACCAGTTCCAATTCAAATTGCTCTTCTGGGGTTTCTTGAGCATTTAGTCTCAATGCATTGGTACAGGAATCATAACCTCACAGTTCTGCGTCGAATTAACCTTGTTCAACATTTACTTGTGACTCTGCAACGTGGTGATGTTGAAGTTTCTGTTTTGGAGAAATTGGTTGTTTTGCTTGGGGTCATTTTGGAAGATGGATTTTTGGTGTCTGAACTTGAAAATGTGGTCAGGTTTGTGATAATGACGTTTGATCCTCCTGATGTGAAACTACGGCATCAAATAATGCGAGAATCAATGGGTAAGCATGTAATTGTAAGGAATATGCTGTTAGAGATGCTTATTGATCTACAAGTAACCATAAAATCAGAGGAGTTGCTAGAGCAATGGCATAAGATTGTATCATCAAAATTGATAACATATTTTCTTGATGAAGCTGTTCATCCTACTAGCATGAGATGGATCATGACTCTTCTTGGTGTGTGTCTTACTTCTTCTCCCACATTTGCGCTCAAATTTCGCACTAGTGGTGGTTATCAGGGTCTGATGAGGGTACTTCCAAGTTTCTATGATTCTCCAGATATATATTACATTTTGTTCTGTTTGGTATTTGGAAAGCCTGTTTACCCAAGATTACCAGAGGTCCGCATGCTAGATTTTCATAGCCTTATACCGAGTGATGGAAGTCCTGTGGACTTGAAATTTGTTGAACTGTTGGAATCTGTGGTTGCAATGGCGAAATCTACATTTGATAGGTTGAGCATGCAGTTGGCATTTGCTCACCAAATTGGCAATCTTTCCCAGGTTAGTGCTAGCCTTGTAGCAGAGCTCGTGGAAGGAAATGAAGACATGGCAGGAGAGCTTCAGGGTGAAGCACTGATGCATAAGACCTATGCAGCACGCTTAATGGGAGGTGAAGCATCAGCTCCTGCTGCTGCAACCTCAGTCCTAAGGTTTATGGTTGATTTGGCAAAGATGTGCCCTCCTTTTTCTGCTGTTTGCAGAAGAGTAGAATTTCTCGAAAGTTGCATTGAACTTTATTTTTCATGCATCAGGTTTGTGCTCTGTTTTGTTTAAGTTTTCCGCCATTTGTTTTCCTAGTTCTGCTTTGTCCAGAAGTTTATTAATGATCTAGGTTTTAATTGTTTAACTAATATCATGAATTTTCTACAACTGTACATTTCAACTGAGCTGTGATTTTTTTTATATATATGTTTTTTTTGATTTGCAGGGCAGCTTCTGTGGTGAATATGTCAAAGACTCTTTCAGAGAAAACAGAGGAGAAGAATTTGAATGACTCTGATGACAGTAATAGTTCTCAAAATACTTTCTCCAGTTTGCCTCATGATCAGGAACAATCTGCCAAGACATCCATTAGTGTTGGAAGTTTCCCGCAAGTGCATGCAAGTACAAGTTCTGATGACATGGCTGTGCCTCAAAACTATATGGCAGATGATAAATTGGAGATCAATATCACCGATTTAATGAAGGATTCAGAAAAATCAGTTCAAGGGGTCCAAGCTGTTCAGAACTTGGATGGGGATATTGTTGACTTGGTGTCTGCCACATCTAGCTCGAACGAGTCAAATGCTCGAAATAATGATGGCACTATAGATACTATCCAGCTGGAAGATTCCCAAAGTTCTGCATCTCTCAACATTATTGATTCTCCTGTAATATCTGAGAAGTCAACTTCTAGAAATCCTCTTTCATCTTCTTCATCTCCAGTTGTTGCTTTGACATCCTGGCTTGGAGGTGCAAATCAAAATGAACCCAAAGCTTCCTTACAAGTTTCTATTTCCATGGATTCTTATGTTTCTGCCAGTGAATATGATGCATCTCCAGAATTGAAGTCTACCCATGGGACTTCTGCAATCTCAGCTTATTCTGTGAGTGCAAAACTGCTCCTTGATATTGATGATTCTGGCTATGGTGGTGGTCCATGTTCTGCTGGAGCAACGGCTGTCTTAGATTTTATGGCTGAAGTTCTCTCTGATTTTATCACTGAGCAGATGAAAGCTGCACAGGTTATAGAAGGGGTCCTAGAAATGGTACCTTTATATATTGATTCTGAATCTGTGCTAGTTTTCCAGGGTTTATGTCTTAGTAGGCTAATGAACTTTGTTGAAAGGCAACTTCTGCGTGATGATGAGGAAGATCGGAAGAAGTTGGACAAAAGCCGATGGTCTTCAAATTTAGATGCATTATGCTGGATGATAGTGGATCGTGTCTATATGGGTGCTTTTCCTCAACCTACAGCTGTGCTTAAAACTCTTGAATTTTTGTTGTCAATGTTACAGTTAGCTAACAAAGATGGCCGGATTGAAGAAGCAGCTCCTGCAGGAAAAAGTCTTTTATCTATAACTAGAGGAAGCAGGCAAATTGATGCTTATGTTCACTCGCTTCTTAAGAACACAAACCGTATGATATTATACTGTTTCCTGCCATCTTTCCTGGCCACCATTGGAGAAGATGATCTCCTTTCATCATTAGGTTTGCATATTGAACCGAAGAAGACATTTACACATAATGTTTCACCGGAAGAACCCGGAATTGATATCTTCACTGTTTTGCAGTTATTAGTTGCTCACAGACACATCATATTCTGTCCCAGCAATCCTGATACTGATTTAAATTGCTGTCTTCTTGTAAATCTAGTTTATATTCTGCGTGACCAGAGACGAAATGCCCAGAACGTGGCTGTTGACATTGTCAAGTATCTACTGGTGCATCGAAGGGCTGCACTAGAAGACTTGCTTGTCTGCAAAGCAAACCAAGGACAGCACATGGATGTGCTACATGGGGGTTTTGACAGATTATTGACAGGAAGTCTGTCTGCTTTCTTTGAGTGGCTTGAGAATTCTGAACAGATAGTCAGCAAAGTGTTGGAGCAATGTGCCTTGATTATGTGGCACCAGTATATTGCTGGATCAGCAAAATTTCCTGGGGTGAGAATAAAAGGTTTGGATGGTCGTCGTAAGAGGGAAGTGGGGAGAAGGTCAAGAGACATTTCAAAGCTAGACCTAAGGCATTGGGAACAGGTAACTGAAAGAAGATATGCATTAGAAATGGTTCGTGATGCAATGTCTACTGAGCTGAGAGTTGTCCGCCAAGATAAATATGGATGGGTTTTGCATGCTGAAAGCGAGTGGCAGACCCTTCTTCAACAACTTGTGCATGAGCGCGGGATATTTCCCATGAGTAAATCTACCTCAACTGAAGAACCTGAATGGCAGCTTTGTCCCATTGAAGGTCCATACAGGATGCGTAAAAAGCTTGAACGTTGCAAATTAAGGATTGATACCATCCAAAATGTTCTGAATGGGCAGTTTGAATTAGAAGTGGATTTGTCCAGGGGAAAACATGAGGATGATCCTGATGCCTCTGATACAGACTCGGAGTTATTTTTCAATATGTTGACTGAGGATGCTGAACAGAATGGTGTTGATGAGATGTATAGTGAATTTTTTAAACAACCAGATGATCCCAAAGGTACACCTTCTGTTAAGAGTGGATGGAATGATGATAGAGCTAGCAGTATGAATGATGCAAGCCTTCATTCAGCTCTCGAGTATGGTGTTAAGTCCAGTACTTTTTCCACTCCAGTGTCAGGGAGTTTGTATGGAAAATCTGAGCCAGGATCCCCAAGGTACTCGTCTTCTAATAAAGTTGATGATTTTAAAGCCTCAGAAGATAAATCAGATAAGGAACTGAATGATAATGGTGAATATCTGATTAGACCATATCTGGAACCTCTTGAAAAGATACGGTGCAAATATAACTGTGAGCGAGTTGTGGGTCTGGACAAGCATGATGGTATATTTTTGATAGGGGAACTTTGTTTATATGTGATTGAGAACTTCTACATTGATGATTCTGGGTGCATATGTGA
The DNA here is from genome assembly GCA_949640765.1 of Croton laevigatus. NCBI lineage: Eukaryota > Viridiplantae > Streptophyta > Magnoliopsida > Malpighiales > Euphorbiaceae > Croton > Croton laevigatus. The sequence goes on from CATIWJ010194230.1 coordinate 22,475, forward strand.
AAAGGAATGCGAAGATGAACTCTCTATTATTGATCAGGCTTTGGGTGTAAAGAAGGATGCTACTGCCAGCATAGATTTCCAGTCCAGGTCAACTTCATCCTTGAGTGCAGCGGTAAAGACATGCGTTGGTGGAAGAGCATGGGCCTATAATGGTGGTGCATGGGGCAAGGAGAAAGTGTGTACTAGTGGCAACCTTCCTCATCCTTGGAATATGTGGAAGCTTAATAGTGTTCATGAGATTTTGAAACGTGATTACCAGCTTCGACCTGTTGCTATTGAGATATTTAGCATGGATGGATGTAATGATCTTCTGGTGTTCCACAAAAAAGAGAGAGAAGAAGTGTTCAAAAATCTAGTTGCTATGAATCTTCCAAGGAATAGCATGTAAGTATTGTTATACTAACCCATGTTTCTGAATATTTACTGCTGATCACTTTAATTATAATAGGCTTTATATTTTTACATGCTTGCAATTGCTTTCCATTTGCTATTGTTAGTTTTTTTATTGAGATGGTATGAATTATATGCTTGATATGGTTGTATGCTAATGTTGTCTTTAGCTGGAATAGATGAGCTAGTGCTATAATTTGATGGAATTTCATATGCATTTGCTGATGGTTTTTGTTTAAATTATTGAGCGAAACTTAACATTCTTTACTGACTAGATTGATAAAGTATTTTCATGACTGGTTAAGAACTTAATAACAAAACACACATGCAACCAATCTCTCTGTCTGAAACGCAAGATAAAATTTGTAACTTGTTTTGACATTTTCTAATCTGTACAATTCACAATAAGTTTTGGTTCACATCTTACTCAAAAACTTTGTAATAAGTATTGTCACTATTGTTGCCTTGCATTATTTTGATGGTAGATTGTGTATTGCCTTATCCAAGTAATCCAAATTTTAGTTTTAATTTAACATATATGGTGGCCTTTCGCACCATCCAGCCATGCCATCTCAAATGACATTTTGCTGCATCAATGTGGAAAATAGTGAGAAGTTTTTTTTTTTTTTTTTTTTTGAGGAAAAAATTAGCATTTGATGCATAAATTTTTTGTTTTTTGTTTTTTTTTTTTAAATGGTGAGTTGGCTTATATATTTTTACTGTACTGTAATGTGTTATTATTATTATTTTTTAATCAATATAGAATTGAATATCTATGCCTCTTGAATAATAACATGGCTGCTGATACGCATCTCTTGAAGTGTACTTTTTGGTTATCTAGGAGAGAGAAACATAAAGAATGGAATGGGTTGAATCAGAAAGTGTTCATTTGGGTCTCTCATGCTTAGCTGCCTATGCGCATTAAATGTTGGTATGCTATGTACTTCCTCACACAAGTTCAGTTAGTGGAAGCTGATATTGCAACCTAGGGAAAAAGGGCACTGGGAGGGGGGAAACTGATGGAAAAACTGAAACAAGGTTTTAAATTGCCCTCATATACTGTAGTATGGATGAGTGGTAGATTAGTAAGAGTGTTCCTGATCCTAAATTTGTTGCTAAGACATTTCTTTTCCTTCAATAACTGGGGGTATCATCATGGATTTATATTCATAAGCTGTTGTGCAAAAACAAACTGTTTTGTTGTCTCTTAAACTTTTGATGGCTAGTTTCAACATATTCTTCCTTTCTACAGGTTGGACACCACAATATCTGGGTCATCCAAGCAAGAAAGTAATGAGGGCAGTCGTTTGTTTAAGTTAGTGGCTAAATCCTTCTCAAAAAGGTGGCAAAATGGAGAAATTAGTAACTTCCAATACCTTATGCATCTGAATACTTTGGCTGGGCGGGGCTACAGTGATCTCACTCAATATCCGGTGTTCCCATGGGTACTGGCAGATTATGAGAGTGAAAATCTGGATTTATCTAATCCTAAAACATTTCGAAAGCTTGAGAAACCTATGGGTTGTCAGACACCAGAAGGGGAAGAAGAATTTAAGAAAAGGTTACTCTTTTGTGCAGACTGGCAATTTTGTTTACCTTTTTGCTATTTATTTATTATTTTCTTATTTTTCCTTTTCAGATATGAGAGCTGGGATGATCCAGAGGTTCCAAAATTTCATTATGGTTCTCATTATTCTAGTGCTGGAATTGTTCTATTCTATCTTCTACGCCTGCCACCATTTAGTGCAGAGAATCAGAAGCTGCAGGGTGGGCAATTTGATCATGCTGATCGGCTTTTCAATAGTATTAGAGACACTTGGTTAAGTGCTGCTGGGAAGGGCAACACCTCTGATGTAAAGGAATTGATTCCAGAATTCTTCTACATGCCAGAATTCCTGGAAAATAGATTCAAACTCGACTTGGGAGAAAAACAATCAGGAGAGAAGGTTGGAATTCCACTGTGCAATTCCTTTTTTCGTTCCCTTGTGTATTTAAAACTGTAAACTTATGATATTGGTATTTCTTAAGGTGGGAGATGTCTTCTTGCCTCCATGGGCTAAAGGTAGTGCAAGAGAATTCATTAGGAAGCATCGAGAAGCTTTGGAATCTGATTATGTTTCTGAAAATCTACATCACTGGATAGACCTCATATTTGGGCATAAACAGAGAGGGAAGGTGTGTAATGCATTCTCAACCATTCTGCTGTATGTTAAAAAAGTAGATTTGTTTTGCAGGTTGATCACATTCTGTTCCATAAGAAAAGGTTGAAGACAGAGATCACTGTATGTTCTTGTTTGTGCTTCTCCTAGATGTCTATTGTGTTTTGCATCCTGGTCCAAGATTTTTGAATTTTTCCAGAACCAACTAGGCCTGTGTCTCCTAAAAGCTTTGAATTGAATGCCATGTTTGTGATTGTTATTCACTCCAGACTACAGCGTTTCACATGTTTCTTCATAACTAACCTCCTCTAGTTTAAACATCTTTAGAGATTGTTGCTTCATGTTCAACTTTGTCATGGCTTTCTTTGTGATGAACATTGCTGGCTGCGCTTCCTTCAGTTGCTGTATAATCTTACAACCACTTGCTTTGCTACTTTTGCTTGTGCTCTTTGCTGTCAAAACAGACAGGAAATAATTCTCTCTCCTCCCCCTATTACCCCACCCCACTCTCTCTCTCCCTCTCCCACCTTGCTATCTAACTTGCACTTTGTAGTGCTTTATTCAAAGTACAAAAATTGGAGAGATTTGACTTGTGATCCATTTCAAAGGACATTCTGTTTTTCATTCTTATGTCATTACTGACCAAGCTAAACACCTTGTTCTTCTTGTAATATGACCCTTTCCTCCTATGATTGACAGGCTACTGAAGAAGCTGTGAATGTTTTTCATTCTTATGTCATTACTCACCAAGCTAAACCTTGTTCTTCTTGTAAAATGACCCATTCCTCCTATGATTGACAGGCTGCTGAAGAAGCTGTGAATGTTTTCTATCATTACACTTATGAAGGAAGTGTTGATATAGACTCGGTTACAGATCCTGCAATGAAAGCCTCAATTCTAGCACAAATCAACCACTTTGGGCAGACACCTAAGCAATTGTTCCTAAAACCTCATGTGAAAAGACGTTCTGACAGAAGGGTTCCTCGTAATCCGCTTAAGTTCTCCTCCCATCTTGTTCCACATGAACTACGCAAGAGCTCTTCTGCCATTACTCAGATTGTCACTTTACACGAGAAAATTCTTGTGGCGGGGGTAAACAGTTTGCTTAAACCAAGAACATATACCAAATACGTAGCATGGGGTTTTCCAGATCGTAGCTTGAGATTCCTGAGCTATGACCAAGACAAGCTCCTCTCAACACATGAGAATCTTCATGGGGGTAATCAGATTCAGTGTACTGGTTTTAGTCATGATGGTCAAATTTTGGTTACTGGTGCTGATGATGGATTGCTTTCTGTTTGGAGAATTGGCAAGGATGGTCCCCGTGTTCTAGAACATCTGCTGCTAGAGAAGGCGCTTAGTGGTCACACTAGCAAAATCACATGTCTTCATGTTAGTCAGCCTTACATGTTGATTGTGAGTGGATCTGATGACTGCACTGTTATTGTGTGGGACCTCAGCTCCTTGGTTTTTATTAGACAGTTACCAGAGTTCCCAGTGCCGGTCTCAGCAATTTATGTGAATGATATGACTGGAGAGATAGTGACAGCCTCTGGAATTCTTCTTGCCGTTTGGAGCATCAATGGGGATTGCCTTGCGGTGATTAACACATCCCAATTGCCATCTGATTCTATTCTTTCGATAACAAGTTGCACATTTTCAGATTGGTTGGACACGAACTGGTATGCAACAGGCCACCAGAGTGGGGCTATTAAGGTGTGGCAAATGGTTCACATCTCCAATCAAGAGAGTAGTTTAAGTAAATCAAGCAGCAATCCTACGGTTGGGCTAAATTTGGGTGACAAGCTGCCAGAATACAGGTTGGTCCTTCACAAGGTGTTGAAGTTTCATAAACATCTTGTAACTGCCCTTCACCTCACAAGTGACCTGAAGCAGTTATTAAGTGGAGATTCCAGTGGGCATTTGCTTTCTTGGACACTACCCGATGAGAGCTTGAAATCTTCCATTAATCATGGGTGAGAAAGGGAAATGGCTGTCGGAAGCGATTATTTCAGCTCTTTGAGCAGGAATTTTCTCTCAGTTTCTGGGGAAGAAAGGTTGAATTACACGTACACATGTTCATGATACACTGAAAAGCAGAAACCACACAACAGGGCTGGCCTGGACTATTGACGCAGCACAAGCGAAGAATCGTAAGACAATCTGGTGAGTTGTTTTAATATTTTGACGAGCATCGGGACTGCATCAATTTATTTTCTCAGAGATGGCAAAATTTTCAGTTGATTGGAGGAAATGAATTTTCATTTTGCTGGAGAGGTGGTCTGTCCAACTGGTTTTTTTGAATGTACATAGATGGAATTACTTACTAACATTGTGTAACGAAATTGTATAGAAGAAGGCTATGCCAGGAATTGGGGCATTGCTGCTCGAAATCGTCTGGCTAGTTGAACAGTCAGAGTGTATTCCTTTTAGGTAAAATTCTTTTTGCATAGTGCAATTGGGGCAGTCTCTGCCCTTTCTTGTTGTGAAATGTAAGCCTTTTTATCTTTTTTCTTCTCACGGCCCCCTTCAATTTAAGGAGTAGTTTTTGCAAACTCGAGGGGCTGGTAGCTTGATTGAAGGATCATCCATATAATTTATTCTAATATTTTTATGGCACCCTGGGTTGTGTTGTTCAGCCTTTTGGTCAGATGAACAAATTTGTAAAGACGCATCTGAATTATATGATTTGGATTTTGCGGACATTGTTGTTTATGAATGTGGAATCTAAATTTGCAGCTATTCTTTCCCCTATTATCAGGAAATTTAGAGGGGTTTCTCTATGCTTATAAGTTTTTTAACTTGTAGTTTGTTGGAGTGTGTTTTCTACCTGTAAGTAAATTGCTGAAAACTAACGATTTATTTATTTTCCCCCTCAATTACACTAATAAACAGCTTTCATAAAAAAAAATGAAAATAATAATGCTACATTGTAAACCCATGGGTTATGCTATTGACTTAATTTTTAAAATTGTAGAATTAATTTTTGAAATCTGTTATCCATAACTTCAGTAAGATCCACTCTGTTTTTTGGTAGGTGACTTTGTGCATGAAATTTTTTATAATTATATTTTTTAGTTTGACTTTTTCATATTATAAATGAATTTTTATTGATAGAATTATGTGTTTCATTTTATTTAGTGTTTCTTTTTTTTTTATGACCATTTTTAAAACAACCCCAAATTATAACGCTGCTTTTTCTTAGTGACTACTAAGCAATTTAAGTTTGACCTATTTTCTTTTCTAAAGAAAGTTTGAACTATATCCAGGTTTGTTTGATTGCGGAAATTGAACATTTTGACGTAAAGTTGTTTTGATTTCAGCCGGATTTTAAAATTAGTGCATCTTTAAAGATAATTTTTTGACAATGGGTGAATTTGACCCAAGATTAAATTTAGGGTCTCTTCTTTTCTTTTCCTCTGCCTTTTGTCTACAGGTTGTTTGCTGTGCTGGTTTTGTTGGGTGGTGGCTGCTGCCGGTGGTGGTGGCTGTGGCCCTTGGTGCTGTTTTTCTTTACTCTTTTTTTTTGGGTTTTTTGTTGTTTTTAGTTGTTACAGTTTTTCTGCTGCCTATTGTGCTCTTTTGGGGTTTTTATCTCCCTTGGTTTGGATTTAGCCTAACTCTAAGGTTCTTTTTCACAGATCTACAAAGGTTTTTATTTTATTTTGTTTCTCGAACTATTTCATTGGTAGAAGAGAGCAGATCTAACACCGTTGTTGAAACTTCTAATGGGAGTCATCAAAAGACCACTGGGTGTTGAAGAGTGGAGCGTTCGGAAGATGAATCAATATGTTGCTCCGTCAACTCCATTGGAATCTTCAGTATTTATGTTAAATTTCTTGTATAAAATTTCTGTTTTAGATTTGTATTTATGTTAGATTTCTTGTATAAGATTTCTTGTATAAGTGTTGTAATTTGATGGTGTACTCTTTCTAAATCAATGAAATATTTTATGGTCTATGCTAAAAAAAAAAAGATTAAATTTAGGGTGTAATTGGAGAATTTCACAAAAGTTGGGGGTGAAATTATAATTTTGACCGGCGACCCTGGAAATTATAACTAACTGATCGTTAGAATGGAAGGCAAGGCACGAGGAAGACCGTTGCGTTTCTGGCTTGCTTATGCGTTTACAGAATTATATTCAATGCTCTGCAATGGCCGTCTCAATTCCACACTGCTGCTGTTCTACCGTCCCATTCCTATCGCAACCTGATCATCGGGTAAAAGACAAACTCTTAAACATCCCAAATTTCTCTTCAACACCAAGTAAAATTCCTCGTCTCAAACAAATATTCCGGCAAGGTGGCCTCAAAGATGCTTTTGGCTCATTCGCTGCTTTGTTAGCTGAACGCAGAATCTCGTTTCTTTTTAACCCCGACCACGTTTATGCCCCGCTCCTTGAACTCTGTGCAACGGAGAAAGCTCTATTACAAGGCCGCCAAATTCACGCCCATCTCATAAAATTTAATTTAGAATTGCAATCTGCCTTCTTGAGTACTAAACTCGTTTTCATGTACGGTAAGTGTGGATATGTATTGGATGCGGAGAAGGTGTTTGATAAAATGTCCGAGAGAACCATTTTCTCTTGGAATTCTATGATGGGTTCTTATGTTTTAAACGGGGAGCCTTATAGAGCTCTTGAAATGTATAGGGAAATGCGGAATTCGAGCGTTCCTCTCGATTCATATACTTTTCCTGCTTTATTTAAAGCATGTGGAGCAGTTGAAGATCTTGGTTGTGGGGCTGAAATTCACGGTCTAGCTATAAAATATGGCTATGCTTCTTTTGTTTACGTGGCTAATTCTCTTGTTGCAATGTATGCTAAGTGCAGCGATTTAAATGGGGCCAGGAAACTTTTTGATAGAATGAATGAGAAATATGATGTTGTGTCATGGAATTCTATTATATCTGCCCATTCGTTAAGTGGACGCTGTACAGAGGCATTGGAATTCTTCAGAGAAATGCAGAAGGCTGGTGTATCCGCTAACACTTACACCCTTGTTTCTGCTCTTCAGGCATGTAAAGATTCCTCTTTTATGAAACTTGGTAAAGAATTGCACGCTGCTATATTGAAATACAGTGAACTGCTTGATGGCTATTTGGCCAATGCTTTGCTAGCTATGTATGCCAGATTCGGGAAAATGGCCGAGGCTTTAGTTATTTTTGATAAGTTGGAAGGGAAGGACATTGTTACTTGGAATTCTATGCTCACAGGTTTCATCCAAAATGGTCTGTCCAGTGAAGCTGTTCAATTCTTCTATGATATGCAGGTTGCTGGTCTAAAACCTGACCAGGTTTCTGCAATAAGCATTATTGTGGCTTCTGGAAGATTAGGTTATCTATTGAATGGAAAGGAAATTCATGCATATGCAATAAAGAATAGATTTGATTCTAATATGCTGGTTGCGAATACACTCATAGATATGTACACGAAGTGCCGTTGCATGAGTTATGCTGCTCGTGCCTTTGATTTGATCCCCAGGAAAGATTTCATTTCATGGAATACTGTTATTGTGGGCTATGCTCAAAATAGTTGTTACATGGAGGCCCTAGCATTGTTTAGACAAGCGCAGAAGGAAAGGATGGATGCGGATACAACAATGATGGCTAGCATCTTGCTGGCCTGCAGTGGGCTGAGATGCCTTCTACAAGTGAAAGAAATCCATGGTTACTCTGTAAGGCGAGGTACATCTGACACTGTGCTGCAAAACACATTCATTGATGTGTATGGGGAGTGTGGAGCTATTGACTATGCAACCAGGGTGTTCGAGATGATTGAAAATAGAGATGTTGTGTCCTGGACTAGCATGATGTCATCTTATGTCCATAATAGGCTTGCGAACGAAGCTCTTGAAGTTTTTTACTCTATGAAAGAAACCAGTCTTGAACCTGATACTATAACTCTGATAAGTGTACTCTCTGCTGTTGCCATTTTATCTACTTTGAAGAAAGGAAAGGAGATCCATGGTTTGGTAATCCGAAAAGGTTTCATGTTTGAAAACTCCATATTGAATGCTCTTGTGGATATGTATGCTTCCTGTGGAAGTCTAGGTAATGCACAAAAAATATTTGATTGTACTATCAATAGAAGTTTAGTTCTATGGACTGCTATGATCAATGCATATGGAATGCATGGCTATGGTGAAGCTGGAGTTGAATTGTTCATGAGAATGAGGGATCAAAAACTTATTCCTGATCATATTACCTTTCTGGTTCTTCTTTATGCATGCAGTCATTCAGGATTGATCAATGAAGGTAAAAGGTTTATTGAAATGATGAAGGATGAGTATCAGTTGGAGCCATGGCCGGAACATTATGTTTGCCTGGTTGATCTTCTTGGTCGTAAAAACCGGTTAGAAGAGGCATATCAATTTGTGCAAAGCATGCAGATTGAACCTACTCCTGAAATTTGGTGTGCACTTCTTGGGGCTTGCAGGGTTCACTCAAATAAGGAAATAGGAGAAATCGCAGCACAAAAACTTTTAGAATTGGACCTTGATAAAGCAGGAAATTATGTGCTTGTATCCAATGTCTTTGCTGCCAGTGGTAGATGGGAAGATGTCAAAGAAGTAAGAATGAAAATGAAAGAAAACGGATTGAAGAAAAACCCTGGATGTAGTTGGATAGAAGTTAGAAATAAAATCCACACGTTTCTTGTTGGAGACAAATCTCACCCTGAGATTCATAAGATTTACCAAAAATTATCTCAAATCACAGAGAAATTGGAGAAGGAAGGAGGCTATGTGGCTGATACCAAGTTTGTTTTGCATAATGTCAGGGAAGAGGAGAAGGTTCAAATGCTTTATGGGCATAGTGAAAGGTTGGCTATTGCATATGGCCTGTTAGGTACTGCTGAAGGAATTCCTATCAGAATAACAAAGAACCTCCGAGTTTGCGGTGATTGCCACACGTTCTGTAAGCTAGTTTCAAAATTATTTGAGAGAGAATTAATTGTGAGGGATACAAGCAGATTTCATCATTTTTCATATGGTGTCTGCTCTTGCGGAGATTTTTGGTAATTGCAAGAAATTTTAGTTGAGAATTTGACTGGTGGGATGCTTCATCCTTGATGCTTAATATGACAAATCATTCCCTATTGCAATGCGGCTCACAATTACGATTTCCTACATTAATTATTGGACTGGTGTTTAACTTTTCCAATTAGTCCATTCGGTATAGAGCTATGGATTGCTTAGTTAGTTATGCACTATGCATTTCTATGCAAACCTAGACTGGACATGTGTTGTTGCGCAACTGAGTGCTGATAAGAATTGCTGAAATGTTACATCGAGCAACAAGCAGTGTTGGACAACTGATTGAAGAAGTTGCATGGAAAATCCTGCTTTAACTATGAGGAAGGAAACTGAGCCAGGTTAGTACAATTCTACAAGCTTTTGTTAGTTTGTGATTATTTTGCTCAATAAATACTAAATAAATCATTGATTTCTATTCATGGCTTGATTAGATAAACTTCTGGTTAAAAAGTAAAGGCCCATATTTCTCATACACCCAAGTAAGAAAAATGGTTTTGTGCTTTTTTTGGGGTTTTCTCTGATTAATACCTGTTTATATCGTATAAAATACTCAAATATTGTATCTATTGTCTTCAATATTTTTTACTCCTTGTAATCTTGTTTATTACTATTTTTGCTTGCCAAAGATCTTTACACTAGCCTAGTGCACTTCAGTTTAATTACTCATCATGAGATCTGTTACCTTTTTTTTTTTTTTTTGGTTCCAAGCAGAGTAGCAGCATCTTTTGGACTGAATTTCTTGCTTCTGCTTTGTTCCTTGTTTTACTCTTAATGCGAAATTGAAATAGTTATTTGAATGCTGTTGAGGTAAAGAAGTCTTCTGTTCTATTTTGATTTTAGTAAGAAAAGAAATGTCTTATCTACTGAGGTGAAAACTTTGATGCAACAATGCAAGGAGACAGAAATAAACCTTCTGAAAAAAAAAAATAAAGGAAGGAAAAAAGGTCTAATTGGTATATCCTCACAACATTTTCTTTTTCAACTTTTATCTACCATCAATGTAACTTATGTAAGGTTTCTAGTAAGTTTTGCCTTGAGCAGGAGAACCTAGTTTTTAGGTACCAGAGTTCTCATTCCAAGTTGTCAATTTTTCTGGTTACTTACATGCTAAATGTTAAAAGAAACTTGCAATCGTGTGGGTGGTCTATATTTATTGTTCTTGTAGGTTGCTTTTAAATATTTGATTCTCCAGATATATATTACATTTTGTTCTGTTTGGTATTTGGAAAGCCTGTTTACCCAAGATTACCACATGCTAGATTTTCATGGCCTTATACCGAGTGATGGAAGTCATGTGGACTTGAAATTTGTTGAACTGTTGGAATCTGTGGTTGAATGGCGAAATCTACATTTGATAGGTTGAGCATGCAGTTGGCATTTGCTCACCAAACTGGCAATCTTTCCCAGGTTAGTGCTAGCCTTGTAGCAGAGCTCGTGGAAGGAAATGAAGACGTGGCAGGAGAGCTTCAGGGTGAACCTGTGGTGAATAAGACCTATGCAGCACGCTTAATGGGTGGTGAAGCATCAGCTACTGCTGCTGCAACCTCAGTTTTAAGGTTTATGGTTGATTTGGCAAAAGATGTGCCCTCCTTTTTCTGCTGTTTGCAGAAGAGTGGAATTTCTTGAAAGTTGCATTGAATTTTATTTTTCATGCTTCAGGTTTGTGCTCTGTTGTGTTTAACTTTCTGCCATTTGTTTTCATAGTTCTACTTTTTCCAGAAGTTTATTAATGGATCTAGGCTTTAATCGTTTAACTAATATCATGAGTTTTATGCAATTATATATTTCAACTGAGCTATGATTTTTTTATAGGGAAAAACACAAAAGTCATACCTTTTTAATTATTGTTGACTAAAATAATACTTTTTTTATTTACAAAACTAACATTGTCCGCTACAGATTTATGACAAAACTAGTACCTCTCATTTTAACTGCACGTAATACACTGTAAGTATTAGATAAATCAGTTTTTTATAATTTTAAATTTTAAATTATATTTTTTCTCCTCTATCATCTTCTGTCTTTCTTTTCACGTTCTTTCTTTGGTTCACCATGGAAGCTCGCCATCTAGTTTCCAGCAAGATTCCGTTGGAGTTGCAAGAAGAATTTCCCATTAGAGATTTTCAGATTACCTTGGTTGGCCTGAAATCGGTGATTGTCCAGTGGTTTCTGGTTTCTTCGGTATGTTCACATCACATCATAAACTTGTTAGAAACAAATCATCTTCTTCTGCTTCACATTTTCCTACTGGATTCAGCGACGAAGAAGAATCAACCTCTTTCGGTCTGTTTTCACGTCGCTTTTCTGACATCCTCCGGTAGTTTCTGCCGTTGATTTTCGTATAAATATACTCGCCTCTTCGAGCACTTTTGGTTGATGTATACCTTGCTCGAGGAGATCTCAAGAAGATTCGAACGGTTTCATGTGGATCAACACTCAGTCTACTCGAATGTTTCCAGCTTATCGAAAACAATTCCCTGAAAATCTGGAGAAAGTAAAGCGTTTCCTGGTTTGGATGTGTTTATATGTACGGCAGATAAATACAAAGAGCCGCCGGTGAGTCTTGTAAATACAGCTTTATCAGTAATAGCTTATGATTATCCGGTGGAGAAGGTTTCTGTTTATGTGTCGGATGATGGTGGCTTAGCCTTCACTTTATTTGCTTTAATGGAAGCGGCGAAATTAGCCGGCCATTGGTTGCCATTTTGCCGAAAGAATGAACTGGTAGATAGGAGCCCTGAAGCTTATTTTAAATCCAATCAAGCTTTTGATCCTGATACTAAAAAGAGTAAGGTACAAATTTTGAATTGTTTTGATGAATGAATGTGGCATTTTCAGTATTCTGAACCAAAGTTTTTGTGTTGTTTAATAAAAGCTGGAGCTTGATTCACAAGCTCACAACACATTGAAGTTGAACATGTTGCTAATTTTTTTTACAACAGTTAGAATGAGTGAGGGGAAGTAAACCAAATTGAAGTTGAACTGTTTAATAAGCCTCGCTTGTTATTCTGTTTCTTTTTCTGATTTGAATCGATTTCTGTTCACCAATATGACTGTTAGTGGCAGAGTTTTATACGTTATTTTTTAGAAGTGAGAATTATTTACTAGTTCTTCATTTATTTAATGATTATGTAATTGATGAATCTGAGTTCTGCTTCTGTTTTCATGGTGTGATTAAGCATCTGATTCCACTTTTTCATATTTTTTAGCGTCAGTTTCCGTTCTTTCATGCTTTTGTACGGCATCTGTTTATCACTTGAGCTGTATTTATCACAAAGACTAACCATTACTGCTAGTAACTAAGTTGATTTGAGAGTCCGAATTTAGGTTGGATTACAAGCTTAGCCATGTAATACAACAAAAACATGATCGTTTTGAGTTTATTTTCCTCTGTGAAAATCATTATTGTTCTATTAAAGTACAAAAATTCATAATTTACTGCAAAAGAAATTACTTTTACAGTTGTTTGAGTAAAAGTATGCAGAATATAGAAAAGAAACTCTCCTTTTCATAAATTTCAAAACTTCTGACATTTTTTGACAAACTAAGTATATTTTTTGTTTGTAGCTTTTAAGGTTGGGATTCTATTGAAATGATATTAATTAAGTTTATGAGTGTCTTATGCAGGAGGAGATACATGGATTGCTTTAGAGTGTTGCTAGGAGCTATTGTTGGGAGACATAAAGGAGGGGATCTACTGGTGAGTTTTTGTTATCATTTTTCAGTAGTAAATACATTAATAATTCTTCTAATTTTGACTGTAGGATTTTAAAGTGCACAAAAAATGTTAAAATACAGGATTTATAAAAAAAAAATAAAGCATTTACAGAATGGTTAAGGTTGTTATCTCATTCTGCTTATGTTGGTTCTTAATTTTGTTGTGCAATGGATCAATTATTTACCTGAATGTGGAGACCCGGAGCATCGGAATGTGGAGATAGAGCATTTATACGTCAATAGTCAACCTAATTTAGAATATGCATTAGCATTTTCTGTTAAATGGAAGCTTATCATTGGGAAGTAAATTAAGGGGTTTAATGATTATTCAATTGACTATATTTCTTGGAATCAAATTTTGTAACTACACTAACTATTCTATTATTTTCTGTGGTAAAAGATCAATCGTCATTGCAACTAGTGTACTATTTAGCACTGTTATTAAAATCGCACGAGTCGCGATTCGAATCGTGCGAGTCGAGTCAATTTGCAGCCAAAACGATACGACTCTATGCCATGGATCGAAATTCACAGAGAATCGGTAATGACTCGGGAGAATCGTTGTTGACTCGGTGGAATCGATTGAATCGACGATTCCTTTGATTTCTGTAAATCAAATCCTAAGATGCTCGGACTCACCACTTTGTTTCAGTTTTTGCTTTGGTAGATTCGAACTCCATGGATGAAAGCTTTAAGCTTCAAGATAGAACGGGTAGAGGAAGATAGAACGGCAGAGCAGAGGAAGATAGAACGGCAGATGAATGAAGAAGATGAAAGATAGAACGGCAGATGACTGAAGAAGATGAAGGAAGCAGATAAAAACGGGCTGGAAAAGTTGAAAGTTGGGCTTTTAGTGGGCTTAGGTCAAAAACAGTAATTTAGTAAATAGTGTGTTTAAGTATATAAGAAGCAAAAGCATTTATTTAGTAAATGATATTAATAGTTTTTGGGATAATTAATTGATTATAAATAATATTAATGCATTATGCATATGGTAAATAAATTTATTAGTTTTTTATTTATGGATATAATAGATTAGTAGTATTTATTATTTTAAAATATGTTTTTAAAGTGAATATATATTATTTTTTATTAATATTAAAACTGTGAACCGAATCTTACGATTCGATTCTCGATTCTAGAAAAGACAAATTCAATTCTCGATTTGAATCTCGAATTGACAATTATGCTATTTAGTGTCTCACTCATTTTGGTGGTATCCAGTATTGTTCCTCCATTTACTGAAGTCACTGCCAAAGCTGTGAATGTAAGTTTCTATTTGAATTTACTACAATTATTTTGGCTTATTCGTAAAAATTAATAGTCCATGTTACTGACAAGCACCAAACAATAGTTCATCGGAAATAGTTGATTTTTGATTTGGCTTGCTTGTTGGGATTCTGTTTGGTTGCAGTATTTTATTAATTTAGTTGCAATTTTTAGTTTTAAAATTCAGTTTGGTTCTAGTTCTGTTACTAGTTCAAGCGATTGATGGTCTTAAAAAACACTTGAGATATGAATGACAGAGTTAAATTGAAGGGAGTTTAACTGGTTAGTGATATGAATTTTGAAGTATGTAATCTTGAAATCTCAGCTTTTGTTAGCTTGTTAATTGTGTGTCATAGATTGAATAATCCAATTTATGATCCTGGTCAATTTATCGTTCGTGCAAAAAATTTCAAGCGTGTTTCTCTTGTGTTGACATAAATTAGTTCCTTTTAAAACTGATGTGTAAAGATGATTTCCAATTTTGAATAGTTGATTACTTAAAGATAACTGAGTCTCGTTTTCATTATCCTGTCATATCATTTGAGTAGCTACTCACCACAATTTATGTTAAAGATGATGGCATGAATGATGCCAATGACAGAGTTTGAATAGTTTTTAAACTTGGTTTGAACAGTTTTTTAACAGAGTTTGAACAATTTTTTAATTGGGTTTGAACAGTTTTTCAACTGAGTTCAAACAATTTTTTTTAATTCTACAATTTTGTTATTGTTTTTGTGCTGAACTCGTGGAATTTTGATGGTTTAATAATTTTTTATGGATTTTATGATGCTGGATTTTTTCCAATGAAGAATGGGTATTTTTTGCTGGTTTTGGTGTTGTATTATTGCTGGATTTGCTACTGATTTTCTGCTTGGATTTTCAATCTATTTTCTTCTAATTTTGCATTCAAGCTGCTGGATTTGCAGCTGAGTTTCTCCCTTCAATTTCAGCTTATTTTCTTATGTTTTTGCTTTTTTTCTTTGTTTTTCTTCTAGATTTATAGCTGCAGTTGTTATCTCTATTTTTTGGGTTTTTTTATGTGTTTATTGATGGTGATTTATTGGTTTTTTTGTTCTTATTTTGCTGCTGGTTTTGCTGTTTTTGATGAGGTTTTGGAGCTCGAGAAGTTGTTTGGTTTGAATAGTTTTTTAACTGGGTTTAAACAGTTTTTTAACAGGGTTTGAACAATTTTTTCACAGGATCTAAATAATGGGTTTTCTTCTGAGATTGCTACCTTTTTGTTGCTATTTTTATTGAGTTTTTGCTCATATTTGCTTGTCTTTTTTGCTGGGTTTTTGTTGCTATTGGTGCTGTTGCAATAATTCTCAAATTGCTTGTTGATTTATATGTCATTTTCACCATTCCATGTGTCCAAAAATGAATCACATATTGATGATTGGTGTTGGGGTAGAATTTAAGTTGTCAATTATGCTTCTTTTTATTTATTGAAAATCAATTTTTCTGTTTCTATGTTCATTGATTTGCAAACTAATAGTAATAGTTTAAGGGAAATTGAACTATCTATGTTTTTTCGCTTAACAGGTTCCTCCATATCTCTTTGGTTAATCACTGAGTGACCTCTACCCTCTAATGCCCCTGCTGCTAGATATGGTGGGAGAGCAAGTAGCTTTTCATGATTAAGATTGGTTAGTTTGGAATTCTTTTGTAGAATTCGATCGACTTGGGTGTAGAGTTGGGAAGAAGTCGGGTTTGAGGTTGCGGCTATAGTAGAGTGTGAAGTGTTTAGGGCAAAAGCTATGGGTGGGTTGAAATAGTAGGACTGTGGTATGCCGACCCCTGTAAGAAATGTATTATCCTCGAGGTGTCTATACATTAGGTTTGAAGATGGGGTGTACGAGAGTGGAATGGGTTATGTTCCCGAGAGTTGCGAAGTGTTTGTCCTCTGGAGGAGGAGTGGAGGGAGGTGAAGATTCATAGGTTGTTGGTCCTTACTGCTTTGAGCAACTCTATATTCTCCGGTATGCATAGTTTTTTTTATAGTAAGCGACCTGTAGATCGACTAACAACTTCAGTCCACGCTTACTGCACCAATAAAAGTTTGAAGTATGTTTAGTCATGATTGGTGCCTGATGAGAGCCTTTTAAACAGTTAAACAGTTGACATTTATTTAATCATCCACTGATCGACACTGCACCTAGAATCATATCTAATAGATATCAAACTAGGTAACTTAGACTATGGATCTTACGTTAAGCACAAATAAATATAAAAATGGAGAGTACATATTCTGTTCATAATTTGAAATTCAAAATCAAAACTTTGAGATCCAATGGATATATATGATATAAGGACATAAATAAAGTTTTTTTAACAAAGTTATTCAATTTCTATTGATGAGAGCGGTACAAAGCTTGAAAATCAAGACTAACAATACAAGTTTCATATGAAAAAAAAAAACTCATATAATATTCAAATTTTATAAAAAAAAAAAAAAAGAAATTTAAAATCCATATAGATCTGAATATTGCTTCTATTGGTACTCTTGAACTTCTCTAAAATAAAAGTCAATCAAGAGATGGATGAATTGCTTATGATTCAGCATCTTCAAAACATGTAAACACCACTCAGAAACTTCAATAAAAGAAGTAAGAATATCAAAGTTGACCCTAAAAAGGATAGATCTACTAAAAAAAATTGGTGAAAGCTCTTAAAACACTGTATATTTGCTACTTTATTATGACCAAAATACAACAAAAGGAACAAGTCTCATAGCAAAAAAAAAACACAGAAAACCGAATAAAACCTACCAAAAAAAATGCAGAAAAAAGAAAAGAAAACTAAAAAGAAAAATAGGACATAAATAAGTATTTGCTTTTATATAATTATAGTGTGTAAATCGAGTGAAAATGAACTCTCCACATGTGTTGTTCCATTGGAAGGAGCAAGTCAAAAGTTCAAAAGTAGCTTTAAAAGCTTATGAATAGTGAGGAATTCGAGGGTATCTGTTATAGTATAGTGATGAAAGCTAAAATTGTTTGTTTGATGCAGAGAGTATTGTTGTTGTTAGTTAGCATAGTAAGAGCAAAGAAGAGGATTCTCTTCCATCCCCTAACATAATGCCAAGCAATGGAGAAGGACCACTCTATCTATGCCTATGCTTTGCTTCAAATTTTTTTCCTGTTGCGACCACGTGAAGTTGGCCTTTTAATTCAGCCATCCTGCCTGGAGCCTGGTACTTTCATCATCTTTTTCTGATTTTTCAACATTTCTTGCCTACATTGGGAACTGGGATTATTGAAAACTACTTCCTTTTTCCCTTGTTAATTTAATTTTAAAATAAGCTCCTTTGGATTATTTTATAATAGGAAAAATACAAAATTTATTCCAAGCCAAAAGGCAAGGTGCCTGAGTTTTGTGGATAGGGTTGCACAACGTATGTTTTGATTTTGGTATGATATGGTTTAAAATTAAATTGGTTGAACTATTTGCCAGTGAGGCTTTGTCACCTGCTGGGACCATGAGGTTTTCGAGTTTATAACATCACCCTTCAAGCTAAAAAGAGTGACTTACGGTTAAGACACCTATTTTCTTGGACTGAAGTTTTGAATTTCAGACTTATTTCAATTTTTTTTCCAATTTCTCCTAGTAAAGTAGAGTATGTATATAATAAAAAAGCATCACCTTTCTTTTATTCTAATGTAATTGTAAATTACTATTCTTTCTGAAAGATCTATTTTTATTTCATATAAATTAAGAAAATGTGGTTTTAAATATAAATTTATCCATATTATTGCTGATATACGCCTACATGAAGTACCATTTAATGTACTTCTAATGAAACGTTGTTAACATGCCAAATTAAATGGGCATATATTTATTAGAGAATTAACGAATAAAAGCTTGTATATTGTTTCTAGCTTATTTCTTTTTAAAAAAAAAAAAACTTTCTTTTAAATATTTTTTTCTAAGGAAAATAAAATTAAATGTTTGAACTAATAGGATAGGGAACTAGAACTATAATAAGGGTGGCCCTATTTTCAGAATAAATTTTCCTAATGTCATAGTAACCATCCTTTTATAAATTTATATTTACTTAATAATTGTCTATTTTGGATTTAAAAAAAAAGTCTATTATGATATTAGCAAATTTTGCGCTAAAAATAATAGCACCCTTGAATAAGTTTATGACTATAAATGAGTTGAGCTGAGCGACGCTATCAAGCTTAAATTTGGCTCGTTTAGTTTTCAAGTCAATCTAGAACAAGTTTTTATCGAATTGAAATGCATTTGTGGGTGGACCGGTTACATTTATAGTCATAATGGACATATTAAAAAGTATTCCCACTGAATAAACAATAAATAATGTTTTAATGCAGTTATCTCTGTTGGAAGACTCATCTACTATTGCTAGGTACATGATCTGGACCGAGTCTAAATTATTCAGGGGTACGACTGAATGAGCTTCAGAAAAATATAAGTTTATAGCTAATGTAGAAGTAGATGAGCAAGGACAATAAACTTTAAACTTGGTTTGAGCTCCATTAGTTTATTATTCTTTCTTTTTCCTTAAACGTTTACTTTTTGGATAAGTTTTTGTTAATTCAAGTTATAAGTAGCTCACAAACTGTTGAAGTCATTTACGATCTTAAAAAGTTGTTGTAAAAGATAGTTGCAACTAGTATTTTTCTTTCCAAATATTATCTTTTTATCTAGAGGTGTTTCGAAGTCTTATTTAGTTTTCGGTTAAATTTAGATTTAGAATTTAGCTTTGGACTAAGTTAATTAAATAAATGAAGGGGTTAATGACTGAGTATTTTTATTGGTAAATTAATACATTGGAATACATGTAACAATTAGCAACTGAATTTTGACATATGGGGAAGTTGTCCACGAGCCATCATGAGAATGTGAGAAAATTGTTCTTTGAAGTAGTAGTGAATGGTTACCTCAAAGCACGTATGGGCGGTTTACCTCAGAGCACAAAGGGCTGCCGAATTTGTGACTGTTGCATTAGAGCACAAATTGCGTATGAAGTATTCGACACTTACCTTAGAACATGAACTACTTCCAACGTGGATATGGTGTAATTTTATATAATTTTTAGTATGTTCAGGATGTCGGTTTTGCGTTGATATTATGTGTTTTATTTTTATTTTTTGGTTTTATATTTATTCTGATTTAGCTTACTTTTGGGTATTTTGGATGGTTTTGTACCACTTTTGGTAGGTTATGGACTATGGAGAAATTTTTTGATGGAATTGGGAGTTGGAAATATCCGTGGAAAAAGCCACAAGTTAGTGTGAATTGAGAATGAGTAGAACTGTCATAAGAGGCTTTGAAGAGTTTAGAAGTTATAAGAGCATCTCCAATGTAATGGTGGATTGCTTTCTTTCAATGAACACATCAGAAAAATGGAAATAATTTTAACAAAACTATATCCAATGCTAATGTCTATCTGACTGTCCAGCTGACGTGTCAATAAACAATGTCTAGCAGGTTTTCTATTTCTGGAGGGTTTGCTCGATATTGTCGACATTAAAGTTTTTACGTGATTGATTATCCATTAAATTGTAGACTCCAGAAAGAGAAGCAATTGAAAAATAGAAGATGTTGCATTTGAGGCATTTTTTTAAAATTTAAATTCTAGAAATAAACGATTAACCACGTAATTGTTCACACCTTCTATTTCAATCGACATATCAACTGCAATCCACATTACCACAAGAAAAACTTGAATTTTGTGTTTCATTTAGGAGTTTAATTTTAATCCTAATTAGACTAGGATTTGATATTTCATATAAATACTCTTTTTCTATTATTGTTGGAGAGACTTCTAACCTAATTTTGGAGGCTAAATTTATTGTTGGAGAAATTTCTCTTAGAAGAAGAGGAGGAAGAAGAAGAATTACGCATTTCATTATAGTTTACACTTTTTTTTTCCCTCATGGTGTTTTATCTTTTGCAATAGTTACAGGGAGAAAGATAAGGATCAAACTTGCTGACGTTTATGTAAGGAGACTTTATGACTTAACTACTAGAACGTCCCTTGTCCTCGTAGAAGTCTTGTTATTGATTTACAAATTTTAATTCTTTTCCATATAGGGGAAATTAAAATTAGTTTACAACTTATACAATTCATCTTCAATTTTCCTTGTACGATATTTCCTAGTAGAATAAAAAGACTTTAGAAAGAATTACCAATGTGATATGAATTCTTGTATTAAATTGCATTCACATTAGTTAAGGTAGATTGTGTCCTACTATTGGGAACAATCATCTGGCCTAGTGGCTAAGCGTGGTGCCTAACGACCTTGAGGTCGTGGGTTCAAATTCTATTGCGGACAAGGAGGTAGCTCAGTGATAGATGCTCCCCTTACCAAGCCTGAGTACTTGAGTTCGATTCGCTTTTCCCTTCCCTTTAGACTTAGAGTAGATTTAGAATATCTCTGTAAAAAAAAAAAAAATTGTGTCCTACTATCTCAATTATTGGTTGTCTCTAAATTAAGTTAATTGCTTGCATCGCTTTAGTTAAATTTAAATTTAATTTTAATTTTTTTTGACACTAATATTTTTTCTGAAAAAATCCAAAGGGAAGGTATTATTGAGAGCTCACGAGCCCCAAGAATACAAAAAACTCATGATTAGCATAGTAACTAATAACTATAGTGACCAGACATACCCAGATTGACAAGCAATACATCCAAACATAACAATAGAAGAGAAAACAACTACTATTAACAATCCTAGAACCAGAGCAAACAAAGAAAGAAACAATAAAACTGAAAAAACACAGAGTAAAACAATGGAACTTAAAGACCCCACACTAGTAGCAACAGTACCATGCAGAAGCATAAACACCCACTCCATCTGCAACGGGCCGAACCACCATCTCACTTCCAGATGAAAAGAAACAACCTGCTATATACACAACATAAAACCAGGAAATCCTATAATAAACCAGAGCATCGACCGTTGAAATCTTCTGAGACCAACCAGGACCAGCTAAGCCGCCCAAGACAAACCCAGACCCATCCTAGCACAACTCACCACCTCCCATAACCCTTGTCAACAGAACACCCATGTACCAAACCCAAACAGCTTCTCAAATTAGAACTAACAGCCATTGCTGTAGTTAAATAGACCTCAACAAGGGAAAATAAGGCTTTGCAAGCACCATAAAGAGAAGTGAACCGATCCACCCATACGGGCCATTCTCCTCGGAATGGACCGAGTATATGGAACCACCGACCAGACCACTCACAACCGCATCAATATCGGAATACACCCCGCTTCCACCATAGATAAACAATCGAAACCGTCAGTGTAGAAACAAAAAACGAAAGAAAAGACATGTACAAATTTGCTAGCACCCTTTGCACAAACACATGCTCAAGAAAAGCTTTCGGAGCATCAACACCGCCGCCGAACCACCATTGCGACGGCCATGCACCACGAAGCAGCTTAAGTAGAAAGGAGGCCCTGAAAAACAGAGCCACCGGAGACCGACGGAAAAGGCGATGCAGAGGAAGATTCATTCCTGCCTAAACCAGCAGAGATGTAAGCATCAGTGAATGTTTCTTACCGTCAACAGAACGAAGAAGAACGGAGAAAAAAAAGGGATTAAAAAGAGAAGAGGTGGAGAAAACCGTAAAGAAAGTGGATAGGAAATAAGAGTCATACTGCCACCAAATCACGCCATGAAGCGTACAACTACCGGAGACCAACTGCCGTTTAGCAAATTAACTACCACAGAAGGATTCTTTTTGTAAGTTTTTGGACACTAATATTAATATTAGGGAAAAATACACATGGAATCATCTATATATATATATACATTTACATCTCTATCTTTTATACTAACCATTTTCGGATATCTAAACCTGATATTTAATCATCTTAAACAATTTAGTCTTTTCATCAAAAAAAAAAAATCATTTTACTGTTAATTTTTTAAAATGACTATTTTACACTTTGTATTTTATTTTGTAAAATAAAAATTAAAATAATACTTGAGAAAATTGTTTTTATATTATACAAAGAAAAGAACAAAATTTTTGTTAACAAAAAAATACTTTATCATGTTAAAATAATCATTTTCAAAATTAACGCTAAAATTAAAAAAAAATAGATGAAAATAGTTAAATTTTTTTTTTTTAACATAGGTATTCTAATATACGGTTAAGTGGAAAGATAATGATCGAATCCAAATTTTTTTAGTAAAATAGCTGCACTGTCAACCACTACACTAACTCTTTGTCCTTATTTATTTCTTACCTACATATGCTCTTTGTCCTTATTTATTTCTTACCTACATATCCTCTTTTGGTAAGATGAATAAAAATCGCTCTTTTGGTAAAATGAATAAAGAACAGGGAAATTTACACTGGGTTTTATAAAATAAAAATAAAAATCTTTAATGTATTTTGTTTTCTAACGTTTCTATCCTTAAAATTTTCCAATTTTTCGTTAAAAATCACGGTAATATTACTATTTTAATCCTGATTTATTATTGTATTATTTTATCAATTAAAAAAAATGAAAAAAAAAATCATCTTCCACCTGTCAATGATTAAATAATTATACTTTAGGTATATATTTTAGTAAATATATTTTATTCTTTTTAGTCAAAATTGTTCTCCCATTGTAGCCTAACTTTAGGTATATGTTTCCTCCACTATAGTCTAATTTTAGGTATTTGTTTATTGCATTGTAGCCTAACTTTAGGCATTTGTTTTTACTTGTAATGCCTATTTAAAGGAGGCAACATTCGTTAATTAAAATGTACAAAAACCCTTTCTAATTGTTTATGGTATTAGAGCAAAAGATTCTAAAATCTAATTTTTTTTTCCCTTCAAAACAATGGTGAACGACACTGTTATTCCCAATGACTCTGACCCGTCAAAACCCTTCACCCTTAATCAAGTTCATAACTCCATAAAACTCACTTCTACCAACTACATAGCCTGGAAGACTTAACTCCAAGCAACTCTTCTGGTTATGATTTATGGAAATTTGTTGATAGAACCTATCCATCTCCTCCCACCTCAATTACCACTAACGGTGTTTCCGTGGCCAACCCCGCTGTTCACACTTGGTTTCGTCAAGATCGCCTGGTGTTTGGTGCTATTGTGGGCTCTCTTTCTCAAAATCTTGTATCACTGGTTTCCCAAACTGTGACAGCTCAAGAGGCATGGAACATTCTAGCCTCCACTTTTGCTAATCCATCTCATGGACACTTCAAGCAAATCAAAACCCATCTTGCTCAAATTACTCACACCACACAATCTATTACCCAATACATGCAAGCCATTAAGCAATGTAC
>CATIWJ010194231.1:0-29147 GCA_949640765.1 Croton laevigatus
AGTTTATAGCTAACTCAAAACTATTACAATAAACACTCTAGTGTTTGAAGCTCACACTAAACTATTGAGTTTAAAGATCACTCAATGAACTCTCACAACTAAACATGTTGAGTTTATAGATTACTCAACAAACTAATACAATAAAAACATTTGATTTAATGAAATGAGAGTAAAAAGATGAAGAGAAGGTTGTAGCAATGAAGATCTTAGTGTTCTATAGTTGAATCATCCTTCAAATGGCTATATCAATGTGTATTTATATCCACAAGTGAAAATATAGCCGTTGCTCCTTGAAAATTAAAGTTTTTCTGACTTTTCGCAGTGTCTCGGTCGCGACTCTGACAGTCTCGGTCGCGACCTCTCACAATGGAACATAACATCACTCTGAAAAGTCTAAAAATAGCCATTGTACTTGAAAATTGACCTCGCGACCGTGACACTTTGTCGCGACCGCAACACTTTGTCGCGAGATGTTCAGGAGCTTAGGAAATTTTATGCTTGACTAGTCGCGACCGTGACTTATCTGTACGTTTTCTGAAAATATGGCAAAAGACTTTTTTGTAGCCACGGATGTTAGCTTTCCATAGCCTTTTGAATCACCTCATTTGGACTTGTAAATGAAACGTTATGGCGAAAATACTAACTGGTGCGCAGTGCTGAAATTTTGACATCTGTTGCGAAAAAGCAGTCGATCTTCAAGAACTTCAATTCGTTTGCAAGTCTAACTTTCATCTTCACTTGTGATGGTTCAAACTTGCTTGGAGCTATAGTTAAACACTCAAAATAACATTAGTAAATCACAAGTTCAAGTGAGTTTGTCAAATAATTAAAACCGAGGGATTTTGGCATCCTGAGTCAACAGGCGTGTTTTGGTCGTCTTCTTCGCCCTGTTCTGCTTCAAAACGGGTCGCTAGACCCGCGATTCCACCCGTTTCTGCTTCATTTTCCGGCATCCATACTTTGCAAACTATATATGAAACTCTTCCTCTTGACCTCTATTTTCGGTTGACATACATAATCCGGTCAGTTACTCGCCAGAAGCCAATGATATTTCAGGTTGAACCTTAGAGGCTACCCACTTTTGTTTACCAACCCGACTGGAATTTGCCCTTCGGACCACTACTATCGGCGTTTCTTGCGCCTAAAATAATTACCGAACTAAGACCAACCAGTTTATGTCCTCGGTTGACAGTGATGAAGCCTGACGGCAAAGTTGGTAGCTGAACTATCTCTTGGGTATTTCTCTTCTCTTTTTTTTTTTCGTTTCAATTCTACCACTCTTTTCTGCTCTCTTTCTCTCTCTCCCCCTCGTTCCCTTTTGTCCTTAATGTTCTATGTTTCCATTCTATTCTCCCCTCTATTTTCCCATCTTCTCTTCCTTTCATTCTCTTCCTTTCTCCGTTCTACTTTTTTTTTTATCTGTGCCTATATACACACACACACATACTTACGTGTTGCATTTCAAATTTTGCTTTCCTTTTATATTCTTCCATCTGTACTCCCTTTTGTTTTTGTTATTATTCCTTTATTATTTTTTTATGATTTATTATTTTTTTTATGATTTTCTTCCTCTTCTCAAACCTTTTTCACTTTTCTATTATTATTATTATTATTATTTTATTTTTTTTAAATTAAAATATCCCTTAGTGGTATTACACTCTAATTCTTCACATTAATTCTCATACCTTATTTTACCCTTTCGCTTGTAATTCTCATACCTTATTTTACCCTTTCGCTTGTAATTTAGTTTCACCGCACTAGCATTTAATTCTAAATTGCATTTTTGCATTAATTTGTAATTGCATCCAACTCTAAAATTTAACCATCGTCTTAACTTTTAAATTTTATTTATCAGACTATATTTTAGTGTCAAATTCCTGATAGATTTTGATTACAATTTTAACGTATATTTTATTCTTAGCCCTTCAATATTTATTTTATTCACTAGCTAAGTATATTTTATATTAATTCTCAACCCTTAAAAATTTGCTTCTTTATACTTAATTATTTATTTCAAATATCGACTAGTATCTCCACATTCCTTTTATAATTGTTACTAAAACACTTTTTTCGAATATTCGTAATTTAATTCTGATTCCATCATGCCTTATTTTGTCTCATATTGATACACTATCAAATAACTTAGCGATGACTTAGTATTTCTTATTTTACTTTTCGTTTTATGACTTATCTTTTATATTTTTAATTTATTTACTTTTCTTTTATAATCTATTTATAATACGTACATTTCTTATTTCTTTTCGTTTACCCTTTTGTTTACGATTTATTTACTTACAATTCCTTTGGCCTATTTAATCCTAAATTTTTCTATTAATTAATCCATTACACTTTTTCACTCTTAGGTTACCCGGTATTCCAAGTTTCACGAATTTTAGGTCGTGACGTCTAACATGAAAATAACATGTCTAATCGAACCTGTTTAACCTAAAAATGACCTGCCTAACAAGAAAATGACATGTCTGACTCGAAAATAACATGCCTAACCCGAAAATGACCTATCTAACCAAAAAAAAAAATAAATAAACAGATCAGATTGACCCGAACCCGAAGTAGATCAGGTTAGGATTAAGGCTCCCAACCCGTTTATTTAAATAAATCAAGTTAGGGTTGGAGGTTAGCCAACCCAAACTTGATCAACCTAAACACGAACTCGATATGTTTGACACCCCTAGTTGAAGTAACATACTTGGTTATAACATCATGTTGTGATAAAATTGTATGCAGCACTATAGTCCGGCTTAATGTCAAGGGATTAGAAGAGCTTTAAGGGGAGGTGAACAACCTACTTCTTGGGGGATAAAGAGGCGGGGTGGTAGTGTTCTTGTCTGTAAAAGCAATGATTATTGGAGAAGATGAATAATGTGCAAATTATAGTCTATATGGAAGTCTTGGCTCTCTACAGCCTTGGTTATCAAGATTAAAGATAATAATATGAAATGTTGCAGGGAATCGGAATCGCATTAACATGGTATAATGGTTTTCAACTTTATAAAAGTCAAATAGATTTTGAAGCCCTTGCCCAAAATATATATTGCCATGCTAATCCAAGTACAAACCCCAAAATAATAACCATCTTCTCAGGGATAGACTTACAAAGTAGTTGCAAGGGCTGCAGTCCCTCAATTAAACAAAATTTTTAAGTTAGTTTAGAAGTTCAGCCCATATCTATATTATATTAAAGCTCACAAATAGAAGTCTAATCCATATTTTTCCTTGAAAAAGTATAATCCATATAAATTGTAGATTTTAATTCTTTTTATTTGCAAAACCCTATTTTTATTGCAGCACGCTTTATAAAGAACCTAAATATTATGCAAATGGTAATGCATTACATTATTAGTGGGAGACAACGTCTCTCTCTCCTCCTTCGTGAGGTTTTTGTTCCTCCTCTGTGAGGTTTGATTCTTCGGATATATTTCATTGCTGGCTCCTTTACCTTAATTGTACTCCTTCCTGTCTTGTTCCAGATTTCCAAATTTTTACTTCTTTTCATTCATTTCTTTCCTCAACTTTTCTATTTTCTTAACCTTTGAGCTACTATTTTTCCTGGAAGAAGAAGAAGAAGGTAGCCTTATTAAGATCCTTGCAACTTTTTCTCCTGCCTTTTGCTAATCTTTGTTTGGATTGAATCGGGGCCGCCATCCTTAAGCTCTCTTGGATTTAGTTGCTCTGCTAAATCCGTTCACTGATGGTGCTCTGCATAATGAAGGGTTATACTATTTTCTTATACTATTCCTCACACTTGCTTTAAGTGATTTAAAGGCTTCTGCTGCCAGTGCAATTAGATTTCAGTGATCTCCGAGCAAAATTTTCAGGTGAGGAATCTCGAAGCTTCTACTTAGCTCATAACGATGTGGTACAGATTTGAAGCCCTTAGCCAATATGCACCCTCAAGCTGCGTTTTTTGGTCTTAGTTTATAAAAGGCAAATCGGTGCGTGCTGAGCAAATTTCATTTATTCAAAACGCGAGCCTCTGTAAGTTTTATGTTCCCAATTTGCTTTACTAAACGGTGCATTTTTTACTACTTTAAACTCTATTTAGCTTCTTATTCATTCTCACCTTACTGGTCTAAAGCAATTTGAGCTTTTGGGTTTTTGACTTCGATGCTGCTCTTTATCTTTGTATATTTCCATTCCTCGGCTATTTCCATTTCGTGGCTAGTTTTTCTTATTGAAGCTTGCAATATGAAACAACATAAAAGGTTGGCTGTGTTGGGAATTCTTATATCTACAACTTTATCTCCTTATTGAATTCGAAACTCATATAGTTTTTCTTTTGACTGTGTTGACTGTCTGAAAGTAATTGGGGTTCGGATGATTGCACGATAGTTCTATAATACTAATTTGTTTTGATTAATTATTATCTCTTTGGATAGGTCAATGATATTTTGGAACTGTCAGGGATTGGGAAGGTCCCTGACAGTGAGGTGCTTAACTGAATTCTCCAAATCTATTCCCCATTTTTTGTAGGACTATAAGAAATTAAACGTAATGAAGCTTATATTTATATATAAAAAAAAAAGCTCAAAGCTTTATTTTTTGATAATGTTTTTATTGTCCCTGCTTCCAATAGAGCTTGGGGATTAGCTCTAGCATGGAAAAAAGATGTAAAATGCTCTATTTAGAAATTTTATTCCTTTTTTAATTCACTGTGAGGTGGAGGTTGATCATTGTAATGGCATATGGGACTTGATTTTTGTATATGTAAGCTCATATGATTTCTAGAAATATAATCAATTTTATGTTTTAAAAAAATATTATTCTACCTTGCAATTTCCTTTTCCAATAATTGGAGACTTTGACGCAATTGTTCATTCATATGGAAAAAAAGGGGGAAACGGTAGTAGCAGCAAAGGTATAGAATTATTGAATTATTTTATTTATTGTCTCTTTTGTAGATATGGGCATTTCAAGAGATTTATTTATATGGAATAATAAAAGAGAAGGCTTGGACAATATCGAAGAAAGATTGGATAGAGGTTTAGCTTCAATTGAGTGGATAAATGTTTTCAAGCAAGCTCTAATTCAGCACTTTCCTGGTTATGGGTCAGACCATAAACCTCTATTGCTTAAGCTTTTTGACTACGAATGGAGACCTCATAAGGCCTTCTACTTTGATAAAAGATGGGTTGGAAACTTGAAAGTTACAAAGATAATTCAAGATTCCTGACATTTAAATGAAAATGGCTGTTCGCTTTATCAACTAAATGCTAAAATTAAAAATTACAGAACGCAATTGAAACAGTGGCTGAAATCAATCCTTAAAATGTTAAAGTTAAAATTGAAACTCTTACAAAAGAAATCCAAGAGTTAAATAGTCAGGATCCTTATCCTGCTAATACAATAAGAGTCAAAGAGAGAGAATTGAAGAAAGCTTGGAATGATGAAGAATTATTTTGGGCGCAGAACTCCAAAAAAACTTGGTTGCTGTTGGGTGATCGAAATACAAAATACTTCCACCATCAATTTATTCACCGCAAAAGTAGCTGATATTTATGACATGAATGGCAATTGGGTCTCCAAAAAAGATCAAGTGGTTGATGTTATTTTGGGGTATTATCACAATATTTATACTACACGAGCTAATCAAGTTGAGATTTCGAATTGGGACATTCCAGTTATAGTCACAGAGGAGATGAATAATTTTTTGAATGGAGAAGTATCAAATGAAGAAATCATGAAAGCAGCTTTTGATATAAACCCCAATAAAGCTCCATGGGAAGATGGAATGACAAGTACCTTCATTCAAAGCTATTGGTAGATCATTAAAGATGACATCTTCAAGGTAGTTAAAGGCTTTTTTTAAACTGAGAAAATTCTCAAGAATCTCAATCATACAGTAATTTCTTTTATTCTTAAAGTGTCTCATGTCACAAATGTCAAAGAACTTAGGCCAATTGAGCTTTGTAATGTAAGCTACAAAATTGTGTTAAAAATCCTCACTATGGGACTGTGAGCTATTATTGAAGAGATTATTTTGGAAAATCAGAGTGGTTTTATTAAAGGGCGACTGATCACAGATAACACATTAATCGCTTATGAAATTGTCCACCATATGCTTAAAAGAAGAACAGGTTCTTTCTTCCAGTTTGCTTTAAAAACTTGATATGAGTAAAGCTTATGAATGTGTGGAATTGAATTATTTAAAGGATAGCATAGTAGCCTTGGGTTTTCATAGTCGATGGATTGGCTGGATAATGTCTTGTGTTACGACTGTTACTTTCTCCATTAAAATCAATGGTGAGCGACATGTGTTCTTTCATCCAATAAAAGGAAATCGGTAGGGCGATCCTCTCTCTCCTTTTCTTTTTCTGTTATGCTCAGAAGGAATAATTTGCTTGATCAACAAACATATCAAGAATGGGCTACTATCAGGGATTAAAATGAACAGGTATTGCCTCTTGATATCACATATGATGTTTGCAGATGATTCATTACCTATGAAGTTGATACGTTGCAACATATTTTGGGGGTCTATGCATAAATCAGTGGACAGACAATTAATTTAGAAAAATTGGATATTGTATTTTCCAAAAATACACCAGAAAATCTTTGAAGGGAAGTGATGAACATTACGACAGTAGATGTCTTAGATAAATATATGGGGTTACCGGAGATAATCAAGAGATCTAAGGAAAATGACTTATAATATATCAAAGAGAAAATCAATAATAGGCTAAATGATGGAAAGAGAAATTCTTCTCACAGGCTGGGTGAGAGATCTTAATTAAAGTGGTGACGTCAACAATACCATTTTTCACATTCTCTTGCTTCAAAGTTCCCAGATCCTTGTCCATGGAAATCAATCCTTTGATTAGACAATTTTGGTGGGGCTAACAAGAAATGGAAAAGAAAATATGTTGGGTAGTTTAGGATGAAATATGCTTGCATAAGAAAGGTGGTGGATTGGGATTTAGAGATTGGGAAGCAATGAATAAAGTTCTCTTGGCAAAATAGGGCTGGTGATTGATTAAAAACACTACCTCTTTATTTGCAAATATTTTAAAAGGAAAATATTTTTCACATTCAAATTTTCTTTCAGCAAAGGTGAATTCTGGAAGTTTCTGGGGCTGGAAAAGCATTATTTGGGGAAAGGAAGTGTTAGAGAGAGGGTTACGATAGAAAGTAAGGAATGACAGGTATATCAAATGTTTTAAAGATGCGTGGATTAATAAAAAAAATATCCTTTTATAGCAAACAAAATGAGTAACAGAAGCCCGGAGTTATACTGGGTTCAACAGCTCATTGATGCCGATTTGAGGAAATAGAATCAAGCGGTCATTAGAGGAAAATTTTTCTGAACGAGATGTTTAAGCCATTATGTCTATGCCTATATCGAATTTCTCTTAACCGGATATTCTTGTTTGGCATCCTACAAAAGATGGTATCTTTTCAGTTAAATCCGGTTATAGAAAAGCTCTGCACTCTCTCAATTATCCATCCCCTTCACGAAGAGCGACAAGTGATTTTAATTGGCTTATTATTTGGAAAATTAATATACCTAGGAAACTGTAATTTTTTCTCTGGCATTTTCTTAAGAAGAGTTTAGCAGTGGGGAATCTAACTGCCTCAACTCATGTGTTTTTTGCTAAGAAGAAGAAACTAAGGAACATCTATTCTTTAAATGCCCTTTCTCAAAAGTGGTGTGGTTTCAGTCTCCCATTGGCTTTCGAGTATATACTTTAACTTCTGGCCAACCAAGCTTCATATAGCAACAGTTGATGAATTTAATCAAACAGGTCAATTCGGTAGAGGAAGGGTTGGGATTAGCAATTTTTATAATGTGGCAAATATGAAAAGGCAGGAATAAGAAATTATTCAACAATATCTATGTCACAGTTGAAGAAATAATTCGGGTGGCTCTTAAATCATGGTAGGAATTCAAAGATTGCCAAGCAACTAAGGACACCCCTCAAGGAGTAAAACTCCCAAATCTCTCACAGACAAATTCCCCACTCCCAGAGTACTTATGTTTGTTGTATGTGGATGCAGCAATTTTGAAAATTGATAAGAGAGGAGCCACTGCAATAATTGTCAAGGAAAGGAAAATAGTAAGGGATTGACACATACAAAAGTATCAATTCATAACGAATCCACTTTTACTAGAAGCACTAGCGGTATAAAAGGCTTTGAAATTGATTTAGGAACAACGGTGACAAAATTGTATAACAATGACGGATTCAAAATCAATTATAGATACGGTCCAAGGTAAAGCATGTATGTGATAGAGAATATTAAAAAATTGTTGTTTTCCTTGAACTATGTGTTTTGTCAATTTGTTGTTGTTGGTTTTTTTGGAAAGGGAGAGGGGCATATGGAGATTTGAATCTGGATGCTTTGACACCAAATGATAGAGCGTTAACCGCTTGAACCAACCTCATTCCCTTGTTTTGTCAATTTGTTAATAAGGAAAGCAATAAAAAAAATTTATAATTTGGCAAAAACTAATTTTACAGATAATTTTAGTTATAATACAATTGCTCAAACCAATTTAATTTATAATGTGTATCCTTAATTAAATGAAAATATGTTTGTTAAAAAGGGGTGTAGGTGGTAAAGTGTCAAAACACATACTCTTCTTGGCCAAAAAGTCCGAATTAAACACGCCCCACCTCCTATCCTTCTCCTTAAGGGGCTGTTTGAGAACATGAAAAATAAGGATGTAAAGTAAAATAACCGTGTATTTGTGGATTTCGAGGCAAAATACTCCGTTTGTTAACGTGAAAAATAACTAGTGTGCCGGTAAAATAAAATTGATAATACACGTACGGCTTTCACCCGGATTTGAGGTGAAAATAAGAGAGGATTGGTGTAAAGTTACTGTTGAAACGAATTCAGAATTTATAAAATAATAAAATAAATGAAAAATCTTATTTTCAGTGGAAATAACCGATTTCGACCCGTCCATCTTCCACCTCCGTCCGGCCTCATCACCGGCAACGAAGGTCGGCAACCGACAACTCTCAGTCCAAACAAAAGGTTAGAGGCCAGAAACACTGTGGATGGAGGCCAAACGACAGCGATCCGAATAGAAAACAAATAGTCCGCCAGGTATGTTTAGGATCCAAACAAAAAAATAAAATCGTCCGATGATCGGACGGTAATTTTGAGCTCACCAATAGGACTGGCCCGGCGAGAGGAAGAGAATGGTATACGGCTTGTCAATTATCGTCGCCGGAAAATAGTCGGGTCGTCGGAGCATCCACGGGTCGAGTGACCCGTTTTACAGCTGCAGCGGGCGTGGAAGACGACCATAAACGACGCCGTTTTGACATTTAGGAGAAATACCTGCTTGACCCCAAACTTTAACAAATTGCGTTTTAACCCCTTAACTTAGATGCCGTGTGCAAAAATTCCCATAAATAATTACAGATAAGCCGCTACACTTATTTTATTATTTCAATCGTACCCTTTTAATTTAATTTAATTATAAATTGAATTTTTTTTTAGAATATAATTAGCTAGGAGAATTAATTGATTATGACAGTGATTTAATATAATTAAATATGCTATTAGTAAGGGATAAATTATTTATTTATATTATGAAATTATTTAATAATAATTAAAGAATGAATTAGGGAGATATTGAATAAGTAGTAATATGCTCATTTAAGTGATGTGTGGTAGACAAAATTATAAGAATGCTGACTTATGAAATTTGATAATAAAATTTGGAATAAAATGTAAGGAGGCATAATTAAGTTAGTTAATTTATAAATAAAAAATTATGTATAAATAGTAGAATGGAAAAATTATCAAATGAATAAATTTTTAAAACAAGGCCATTGTAATTAGTAACGGGTCGAAAACTCGTTTAACAAATAACGGGGCTATTATATTGTCTAAAGAATATGATTTTATTGACATGTTATGAATGTATGTAGC
This sequence comes from Croton laevigatus, assembly GCA_949640765.1. Classification (NCBI taxonomy): domain Eukaryota; kingdom Viridiplantae; phylum Streptophyta; class Magnoliopsida; order Malpighiales; family Euphorbiaceae; genus Croton; species Croton laevigatus. The sequence continues at coordinate 9,907 of CATIWJ010194231.1, forward strand.
AATATTAATATTCTTATTTAATGTATATTTATATATTATATAGTAAAATAATAATAATAATTATTATTATTATTATTATTATACAAAATATCAAATTACTTTCTGCATATTATACATTTTTCCAAACAATATAAAATAAACTTATTTTACTTTTTTTCGTTATTTTACTTTCATCCAAATAAAGAGTATAAAATAAAATTATTTTATCTCTCACCCTATTTTACACTTTTTTTTATTTTTTATCTTTTATTTTACATCCTTCAAAATCCAATCAAAGCACAAGGAAAAAAAAAAAGTTTATTTAAAAAAAAAAGAAAATAGTGGAAGACAGCAAGGAATTAATTTCTACTATGTTTATTTGGGAAATCAGTAGTACGACTATGTTTATTTCCACTCCTTTTCCTTCCGGCAGGACCCATAATTTTTTTCCTATAAATTTTTTATAATTTGTGGTCTTCGTCTTTTGCAATCAACTTTTTATAATTTGTGGTCTTTGTCTTTTACAATCAACTTTTTTTTTCCTTACCATTCCATCTTCAAAGTTTCTCTGAATCTATTCCTGACAAAAAAAAAAAAAAGGCTTCTCTCTGTTCTACAGTCGAACCAACTCCTAATTTTCTTTGAATTTCTTTCCTTTTTCTGCCATGGAAATTGGTCTTGCGGTTGGGGAAGCTCTTCTTTCTCCTTTATTTAAGTTGCTGCTTAAAAAGTTGACCTCTGTTGACTTGCTCAATTATGCAAGGGAAGGAAAAGTCTTGGACGAAATCAACAGGTGGAAAAGAATGATGAAGAAAATTTCTGCTGTTCTTGAAGATGCTGAGGGAAAGCAGATGGCTAACATGGCTGTTAAAGAGTGGGTCAGCGATCTCAGAGACTTGGCTTATGACATTGAGGACATTCTCGATGAATTCAACACTGAACTTCTGCGCCGGAAAGTAGAGGGTGTTAAACCGGCTGCTGTTAGTACAAGCCAGGTACGGAAACTCTTGCCCTCTTGTTGTGGTGGAATGAATCCAACTGAATTGAAGTTCAATGCTGAGATGGTTACAAAGATGGAACGCGTTACTTCTAAACTAGATGAGATTGTAAAAGACAAAGACCAGCTGGGTTTGACAAAATGTGAAGTTAGGCCCAGTCAAGTGAGTGCTAGGCCGCCCACTTCTTCTCTATTGCCTGGAGACGAAATTTGTGGGAGGGAGAAAGATGAACGAGATTTGCTTGATTTGTTGAAGGCTCAAGCAACTAATCCAAACCTCTCTGTGATTCCCATTGTTGGAATGGGTGGTGTTGGTAAGACCACTCTAGCTCAACTTATTTTCAATCACCAGTCTTTGCACTTTGATTTGAAAAATTGGGTTTGCGATGGTGGAGATTTTGATATTTATGGGATGACACAAAAAATTCTCAGGAATCTAGGTGGTGGTGATGCTGATGGTTTGAGTTCAGCTCAAGAGAGACTGAAGGACAAGTTGTCTGGAAAGAAGTTTTTGATTGTTGTAGATGATATTTGGAAGGAGAACTATGAAAATTGGACTTGTTTTCGTGCTCCTTTTCTACATGGGGCACCTGGAAGTATTCTCATGGTCACAACTCGCAACATAGAAGTTTCCAATATGGTGGGAACTATTCCCGCTTATACTGTTGATAAGTTATCTACTGATGATTGTTTGTCCGTGTTCGCACAGCATGCTTTGGTAGAAAGAAATTTCGACCAACACTTGGATTTGAAAGAAATAGGAAATGCAATTGTTAAAAAATGTCAAGGGCTGCCCTTAGCAGCTAAGGCCCTTGGAGGTCTCTTGAGGGGCAAACGGAAGGCTAATGAATGGCAACAAGTTTTGAAGAGTCAGATTTGGGATTTACCGGATGAGAAATGTAATGTTTTTCCAGCACTAATGTTGAGCTATTTTCACCTTCCTTCACATCTAAAGGTTTGCTTTGCTTATTGTGCGATTTTTCCAAAAGATTATGAATTTGACAGCAAGGAGTTAATTTTGTTATGGATGGCGGAGGGCTTTTTAAATCTAGCAAATGAAAGGATGAGAATGGTAGAATTAGGTAATCAGTATTTTTGTGATTTATTATCGAGGTCATTTTTTCAACCGTCGAGTAGTAATAAATCACTATATGTAATGCATGACCTAATCAATGATTTAGCTCGGTCTGTAAGTAGAGAAATATGTTTTCAATTGGGTGATGAAATGGCGGATGCAGAGTCGTATGCAAAGGTTCGTCATTCCTCATTTCTTCGACAAATCCATGATGTGGCACAAAGGTTTGAAGTCTTTTATAAGATGAAAAGTTTGCGAACATTTGTAGCATTGCCTATTTCTTCGCGCTGGATGGATGGCTGGATGGCGTGCTGGATGGGGAGCGACTTAACTAGGAAGGTTGTGCATGATCTGATTCCACAACTTATATGCTTGAGGACATTATCATTAAGCGGCTATAAGTTGGACGAGTTGCCAGCTTCTATTGGTGCCTTGAAGCATTTGCGCTACCTGAACTTATCTAACTCTGCAATTTGCAAATTACCTGAATCTGTGTGTCAGCTAGTCAACTTGCAAATAATGATTTTACGGCAATGCGAAAAACTAGTGGAGTTGCCTAAAGACATACATAATCTAATAAACTTGTTATGCCTTGACATTAGAGGTACAAGTAGTTTGAAAGAGATGCCACCACAAATTAGCAGATTAACAGGTCTTTTTTTATCCGATTTTATTGTGGGTAAAGCTGATGCCGGGCTTGAATTGAACAAGTTGATGGGATTTTCTCATTTGCAAGGGCAACTTCGAATTTCATGTCTACATAATGTGGTGGATTTTCGATATGCAGAGTATGCCAACTTGAAAGGGAAGGCTGGCCTAGAGAAATTAGATTTGGAATGGAGCAGTGAAATCAGTAGTCTAAGAAATACAAATGCTGAATCTAAAGTTCTGAATGCACTGCAGCCTCATCAAAATCTATCAAGCCTTGCGATTTACTCTTTTGGCGGAACTGCATTCCCTCCATGGATGGGGGATCACATATTCACTAATATGGTCAAACTCAAGGTCTACAATTGTCCTAACGTCACATCATTGCCATCAGTGGGACGATTGCGTTCCCTCAAAGAGTTGAGCATTGTAGGAATGGATGGATTGAAAGAAGTGGGTGTTGAGTTTTATGAGGATAGTTCATGTTTTGCTTGTTTGGAGACACTGAGCTTTAAAAATATGCGAGAGTGGGAGCGATGGTCTTGGTCTGATGGTCTGAATGAGGCGGATGGAAAGAAGTTCCCCAAACTTCTTAATCTAGAGATTGTAAATTGCCCGAAGTTGGTTGGTAAGTTGCCAAGATTCCTTCCTTCTCTCAACCGTCTCAGGCTGGAGGGATGCCCAGAGCTAGTTGATTCACCAAAATTACTCCCATTTCTTACTCAGTGTCATCTTGATAGTTGTACGGAAATAATTCTCAAAAACATGACAAATATCAGCTGCCTCACTCACTTAACAATTTCAAAAATATCGGGCCTTGTAAGTTTACGTGAAGAGCTTATACATGCATTGGCAGCACTCGAGGAATTATCCATTAATGGCTGTGAAGAATTGGTGTACTTATGGCGTGATGGAACTAATTTAGACAATCTTTCCTGTCTTAAGACATTAAACATCTTGTCCTGTGGTCAACTTGTCTCATTGGTGGATGGAGAGGTGGGTTCTTTTCCTTCCAATCTTGAAAAAATACATTTATCGAGATGCAGTAATCTGAAGGTGCTTTCAAATGGATTGCACTACCTGACATCTCTCGAAGTTTTGGAGATCGAGGACTGCAATGAACTTGTGTCATTTCCAGGGAAAGGTTTGCCCAACAGTCTTAAGTGGATCGACATCAGATGCAAAGAAGAGTCGTGGCCTAAAGGAATTATGTGGGATGGTAATGACAATCATCAGCAGATGTATCAACTTCGGCACCTGTTTATTAATGGATCTCCGTCTCCTCCGTTTGTACAGTTGCCTGATTCACTTGAGTTTGTTTTGCTTTCAAGATGTACAGCACAATTATTAGAGTCACTTAACTATGGGCTCCCTCATCTTACAGAATTAGTGGTAAACGATCTCTCTGATGAATTCCCTGAGAAAGGATTATCCATCCCTACACTTCAAGATTTAAGAATTCAATCATGTGCAAAATTGAGGTCTCTTCCCAATCAGATGCAAAATCTCAGGTCTCTGCGGTCATTGGTAATATTCCGCTGTCCGCTTCTTGAATCCTTTCCTGCAAGCGGATTGCCTCTACGTTCTCTTACCGAATTATATATTAATCAATGCAACGAATTGAGGTCACTGCCCAATCAAATTCAAAACCTCACCTCCCTTCAAACTTTGTTGATCTATGGTTGTAGAGCTCTGTGTTTTCCAGAAGGAGGTTTGCCTCACAGCCTTACTGCACTTTTTTTGTTCTATTGTGACAATTGGAGACGACCATTATCAGAACTGGGACTCCACAGACTCACCTCTCTGAAAAAGTTAGAAATCGCTGGTTCCAATCCAAGTACAGATATGATTGTTTCCTTTCCTGGTAATGATGGCCTGCTGCTCCCCAGTTCATTGACCACAGTCCACATCTACATGTTCAAAAATCTGCAATCTTTATCTGAAGGCATCAAAAGCCTGACATCTCTCCGGCAACTATGGATTTCGAACTGTTCTGAATTACAGTATTTGCCAAAGGAGGGTCTTCCTGCAACACTTGAAGTCCTACGTATGGGTGGATGTCCACATATGAGAAGTCGGTGTTTAAAAGATAAAGGAGAGCTTTGGCCCATCATTGCTCACATTCCCTTTGTTGAATTTGATGATGTACTGTGTCCCTAAGGAAGTTATGTTGGTCTTTTTCTTTGTAATTGTAATGATGTTCTTTTAACTAGCGTCAGGGTGGGTTGTTAGTTATTCAATATTTTAATTTGATTCTGAAGAGATTGGTTTTATGGCACAAACAGGTTAAATGTTTCATAATAAATAGGCATTTGCTAATTTGGAGATGCAGAATCTGATGTATGAGGGGCTATATGTTTTTTCTAAATTTTTTTTTCCATTAGATTTTAATTTTAAGGATAAAAAAAAAAAAGAACCTAAAAATTATGCACCTCCGTGAAATTGGTACAAATCAATTTTTTTTTTAAATTAAAATGATTTTATATTTATTCAAATTTTTTTTTTTTTCAATCTTCGCAGTTGATGATTATTGTTTTGAATGTGGTATAATTCTTTTTTTTTTTTTTTAATGATTGACTGTTATGATATTATATAAACTAAATTTGCGGGAAAAGAAAAAAAATTCTTTTTATTGATGGAATTTTCAATAATTGCTTACATATTATGCCAATGAGGTTTGATCTTTGTGAAAAAAAAATTGGAGTTTATTTTCCTTTTCTTGATTTTACATAAATGCTACAAATATGTATATACCATGTAAATTTATTGAATAATTTATAATTTATTCTCAATTTATAGTTTACTAATAAATATGTATTTTTTAGATATTTTATTGATCAAGCAAAATCAATTCAATATTACACTTGGCTAAATTGTTTTGCCAATTCAAGGTATTTATACCAGTGAGTTTAGGTGGTGGCTTCTAACTAAAAGATCTTATTTTATTTTTCATAATTGACATGCTACTTTAATTTGATAGGTTGCATTTGCATAGTTATTAATTAATAGTATGTGAATATGTATGTTTTATTTATAGATGAAAAAACCAAGACAATTGATGCTTATTTGAAAAGAAAGAATGTTGAGACAACATTGAACAAGAGCAGCCAAATTTTAGTGTTGAGTAGGTTGTCTTAATTTTGATAGTAATCTAATAAAAAAACTCGTCAAATTGAGATGATGAAAGCTTTAAAATCAATTCATTTGAGCACGATCCGGGTTTATAACCAAAAATATAGTAGTACCTTGTTAACATGCAAGATGAAATTTGAAGAGCTTATATTAATTTAATTATGGTCCATATCAATGCATTCTACTGTAATATCCAAAATTAGGAGCAAAATAATAAATAAACTTTCAAGCATCATAGTTCAATATTTTTCCATCATCGTTGGAATTTTCTCCAGCTGCATTTTGTCTTCCATGTTTCCTATTTCACAAGAAAAATAGTCCTTCTACGTGATGCATTTACTATCAATAAATTTTGAAGTTGGAGAAAGGTAAAAGATGGAAAAAAAATTGTGCATTTTGGCACATATGGGAAAAGATCATAGATCTCCTACTAGAGATAAAAGAGCATGGATGCATTTCCTTGATCAATCTTCACATATTCAAAAAAATTAAGTGATTTACATTTGAATAAGTCCAAGAGAATAGAGTTCGATTAAATTCTTCAATTACATCTGATAAGGAAGATGTTTCCACAATGGAATCAGGATGCGGGGGACCAATAGACAGTTTTGGAGGTCGCTGCGAGAAGGATAAGAAGAACAACATGAAATAAGCATAAATAAATTTTTAAACTCAAAAGTTCAGCAATTAACAGACATTTCAAGAAGCAAAGGTTAGAAGATTGAAGGATAGGGAGAATTCTTAGATGTAAAGCCTTGAATAGCACACTCACATAATCTGCAAATGTTTCTCCGACTATGCCACCTACGGGAGTGCAACGGTCGGATTCGAATCAACCCGAACCGAACCCGAAACTCAAAATTTTGAGTATTTATTACCCCGAATCGACCCTAAGTTATATTCGGGCCCGACCTTATAAACCCAAAAATTTCAGAGCTGACCTAAATAACCCGATCAACCTGAAATTACAAGTCCAAAAACTTTCCATTCACCAATCTTTTTCTCACTAACCAAACAGACCGAAGAACTAACAATCTTGACAATCTCAGCAAAAAAATTAAGTAGAAAGCTAGTCATCATAATTAACAAATCAGTTTCAATAGGATTAAACAAGAAAAAAGGAAGAAAAACAAAATAAAAAATCAATACTACTGAAATTTTTTCCCTGAAAATTGCCCGAAACGCCAATATTTTGAGGTTGCTTCTGCTTCTGATTCTGCTCCTCTTCCTCTATATCCCGATTACCTTCTACCTTTGAGAATAAAGAGAAGCCGATTTGAGGTTTAGGTCTCTGCCCACCAGAAATCAAAAGATCCAAAACAGAGAGTTTGATCGAAGACAAAGAACACGGATTCAAAACCAAAACAGAGGCAGGTGATCGATTTCGAAGGAGAAGAGGACCTGATCAACGGAAATCAAAAGCAGAGATGAACTTTTCTTTTTTTTCCCCCTTAAATCTGGAAAATGGAAAGCTATGATCTAATATCACCCGAACTCTACCAATCGAAAACATTTCTTATAGCAGCTTATAAATCCAGAAAAAGGGAAAACAAAAAGCTTCCATTTTACCTTTTGGCTTACATACGGAAGAGTCCAAATTGTTCTCAAACTCCACAACCCATTTTAACTTTGAAGCCGCTTTGAAATGGATCTCTTCCACTTCGTGTCGTGGCGGTGCTTGCTGTGTTTTGGGTTTTCGGAGTCGAAACGATGGTGGAGGATGAAGACAGAACGGAGGTCGATCGGAGTGGTGTAGGTGGAGGGCGATTTCTTCGTAGTCAGTGGCGGTGCTCAGGCTAGGTTAGTGCGGCGGTTCGAATGGTGGGTAATGTAGCAAGTCACGGCTGGAGATCAATCAGAAAAGAAGGATTGGCAGTTGAGGTGGCCGAGATCGAGGGAGGGGCTATGGTGGTTTTGATTTCACAAACCAAACTTAAATGGAGGCTGGCCGGTGTTCCGAGAATGGGTTGCGATGATGTTGGCAGTGATCGGCGTGAATTGGAAGTGCTCGGCTTGAGGTGGAGATGGTAGCGGCGGTGGCAGAGAAGAGGTGGTGGTGGTGGTGGCGGCGGCGGCGGAAGAGAAGAGAGGTGACGGGTGTAGGATGAAGGAGAAAGAGTGAAGATTAGGGTTATTAGGAAAAAAATAAATAAATAAATAAATAAATATATATATATATATATATAATCGATTTTCGGTCGGATCGGTTATTATTGGAGTTAAATCAAATAATCCAAAACTCAAATTTTTATTAAATCATCAATCCGAACCGAATCGATTAATCCGATTAAACCGAATCGATCATGTTGATTCGGTTCAGTCGGATTAATCGGACGGTTCAATTTTTGCACACCTCTAATGCTACCTTCATCCTCTTCTCGCTCCACTTCAATGGCTACGTAAGAGGTTTTGTTTTCATAAAGAAATAAGAAAAAACAGAACTAATAAAACAAATAAATGGAACTTCAACAAAATAATTTCACTGCAATTTTTCACATGACAACATGGTCATAGCTACTACCATATCAATATTCCAAAAGCCAAACAAACAACAAAAAGGCATGTTCATCAAGAAAAAAGAAGAATATAATGGTCAACTCATCTCCACTCCATCATATTATTGCAGTGATAATAACATGTTTATGGTAGTATGATAGATCTCCAGGAGTGAAAGCACAAATGTGAGCTTCAACAATTAAATCAAAATACCCGAGTCCCAAAGATAAAAATATGACCTATGGAATTTATCTTAAGCAAAATGATATGCACTTACATTTTTATTTTCATTTTATGCTGCTTTAATTAATGAAATCACAACACTACATATCACTTTCATATGCCACACAAGTAAGATAGTTAGTTAGTTATTATAAATGCAAACCAGCTTCAAGATGCAAACAAAATTGGTAAGAATTAACAATACATACTTTTCTCAAACTAATTAGTGAACTTAAAGTGATCACAAGGTGATAATTTCTAGTCTGTTATAGAATATGCATGTATGATACCATGAATGACAACCCAATATAAAAGCAACAACTATTTCCCGTTGTACTTATTGGCCGTAATAACTTAAAAAAAGAAAACTTCTATCTAATTAATGTATTCAAGGAAGAACATGTATACCACCACTTAAATAACTATAATTAAGTACAAACATGGTAACAGGCACAAGCCATGACTATATATATATATATATGTTTTTCACTCTGGTGCAAGAATACAAAGAATAGGAATTGGATTGGCTTGATACAGAGTTGCTAATATCAATAATTATCAGCAGAGAGAGGGAATCCGATTCCATGGCGCTGTGTAGGAAAAACAACAAACAACAGACTGCAAAAGACACCAATCCCAACTGGTAATGATGTTAGAACCTTCTGAGTCTCAGTTGAGGGTGCCGGATAGAAGCAAGCCACCACATTCTGATTAAACAAAGCCACAGCTGCAAAAACAAGTATTGACATCACAGCATGCATAAAATCGATGAACTTCAACCGATACTTATCATTATGTTCAGGCAAAAGGGTTTCTGACCCATCAATAACCCAAAACCCATGTAATGTAGCAAAACCAGAACAGACATTCCCATTCTTGTCCCTAAAGCTATCAGTGAAGTTAGATAAGAAACAAGACAAGCCGCAGAGGGTTACAAGCACCGCAGTCATGAATCTGTTGACAGCATCGCAGTTTCCTTGGTTTGAGAAAACGGGTGCAAGCAGATTGAAAGCAAGAACCGTTCCGGTAGGTAAAAGATTAGCCAAATGAGCTGAGCTTTTAAATGTTTGACTAATAGCTTTCTGAAAAAGAATCTTCTGAAAACCTCTCAGCTGAGGGGCCTTTTGCTCATCATTAGACTTATTTCCATTTTCCTCAACCTTAATCTCCATTTCTCTCAGTTTCCAATGACTCTTTAGCCTTTAATTTTCTGTTAGCCATACCCATATACAGGAAATGCGTGTTTATATCTAAAAAGCAAAAAGGCATACATACCTTGGGATATGAAATTGCGCCACTTTATTTGAAAGAATGGTAATTATTTTTTGTTCTGCCGAAATCAGGTTCCTTCTTCCATAACGTAAACCATATTTTAGATTCAATCGTATTCTAAAATTATTTTTTGAAATATTTACAAAAAGAAAGTTAAGTTCGCTACGGCACCAGGCGCATTTCCCCTCCGGGAATTATAAAATTATTTAAGTGGATCCTGTTGAAACAAAATATTTTGTACAGATTGTGAATATTATGTTTCCTTATTGTGATTGCGCCACTTTATTTAAAAGAATGTTAATTATTTTTTGTTCTGCCGGAACCAGGTTCCGAGAATTATAAAATTATGTAAGTAGATCCTGTTGAAACAAAATATTTTGTACAAATTGTGAATATTATGTTTCCTTATTGTGAATATTATGTTTCCTTCTTAGAGCTAATTAGATTCCTGACTCATAGCAGAAATTAGTTGTTCGTTTCTATTTTTATTGAGGGTTCACATTTTCTCTGTAGTATATAAATACCTTTATTGTAATTTAGTATTATAATCAATGAAAACTAAAATTCTTTTAGAGTTTTGTCTCTTTCTCTGAATTTTCAACTTGGTATCAGAGCTTGGTTGAAGGCTCTTGATCAAATTGTGTTTCTACATCTGTATTAACAATGGATGATAGAATTGAATCATCAAAGAACAATCATGTTCCTGTTATACTCCAGTCTGAAGGAGTATTTAATGCAGGTATTATTCTTACTGAATCAAACTATGACGTTTGGTCATAATTAATGGAGATGCACATAGCTGAAAGAGAGAAACTTTCTTACATACGTGGAAAGCCAACACCACCAAAGGAATCAGAAGAAGGCTATGAGAAGTGGTATGCATAAAATCAGAAAGTTAAGCGATGGTTGCTAATGTCGATGACACCAGAAATCATGAAACGCTATGTACGTTTGCCCATGGCTTATGCATTCTGGACAGCATTATCAAAGGCTTTCAATGATGGAAGTGATGAGCTGCAAATTTTTTCCTTGAATCAAAAAGCTTTTGGGGCTAAACAAAATAGCAAATCACTTTCAGAATATTATGGTAAGACTTGAATCCCCTTTCTATGATCTTCATTTTGGTATAAAGATCTAGGCAATCGGTCACCGGAATCGGAAGCTTGGTTTTTCGGTGACCGGTAGACCGGTTTTTCGGCCAAACGATTAGGATCCTAATAGAACTAAATATATTTTTGGAACCCTTGTGATGAGACGAATCTGTGGATGTGCTTTGTGTTGATTTCCGACGACCGGACAGTGACCAGCCTGCGACCGGAATATTCTGTCGCCGGTGACCGGAATATTCCCTCCGGTGAGCGACTTTGGACAGAACCCTAACGACATTGTTTCGACGTCACGAACCTGTAAATGGACTCCGTTTGACAATCTAAAACTCCGAACTATTAGAACCGCAAACTCCGTAAAATTAATTAATGGATTTAATTACTAATGGTGTTAATTTAATATGAAACATAAATTGGAAATAACAGAATTAGACGTAAGGGAATAATTTATAATATGAATAATCAGACTTGGATTAATTAACAAATAAATATCGATAAGTTGATAATCAAGGAACGGATTATAATTAGTTAGGATTAATCCGAATAATTTAATTAATTGGAATTAGATAGAAATTGGAGAAGTCGGTCAATAACAATAGCAATGATATCTAGTAAATGACCAAAGTAGTAACAATGCCAAATAATTGAATAAATGGGGAATTAATATTAGTAATGAATTTAAATAATAGACTTAAGGAAAAAGGTAAATAAGTAAATGAATAAATAATAAATATAGAATTAGGTAAAATGGTTAGCATAGATAACAAGACTAATAAGTAAATAAGCAACTTAAATATTAATCAAAGAGTATGTCATAAGCAAGGTGGGAGAATTATTGGAACGGAAAAATATTCAGGATAATAGGAATTCATTTTTAGAGGAGGAATGATAAATCAGAGTGCGCAACGAAGCGAGATAGACTATATTATATTAGAAATACCGAGACGAGCGGAGAAAATAAATAAAATGAAATTCATAGGAATAATAAGAGGGTCTAATAATAATTGAAGTAAAGAATTAACGGAGTGTAAATTATTTAATTAGATGACTACGGGGACTCGCCAGAGCACGGATACGTAGGAGAAGCAGAGGACAAACGACAACAACCAGGTTTGATACTTTACTCATACTCACCTATATGCTGTGATGCTTGAATTTCTGTGATTTGGTGAATGCTCTTTGTCTGTGATATATTTTGAGATGTGAATAATTGTGTTCTGTTTACATTTATTTAAGTAAAATATCCACTGAGCTTATCGCTCAGCAAGTTAATGTTTGCTAACTTGTAGGTGTCGGAAGCAGAAGTCAAGAAAGAACCTGTATAGCTGCCTCGCATCAGAACTGCTAGAAGACTTAGAATGGCATATGCTGTAAAATTGTAAAAGGCTAGGGTATAAACTGTAAATGTATAATTTATCTTGCAATGTAATAATTGTAAATTAGTATTATAGTAAAAATTTTATGTTCTGTATACCGTATAAAGACACGTGTAACCCTCTTATAGGTCTACTTCGGTGGGTGTATAAGGGGTGTTACAGCAACAACACGTCACAAAATTTTTCGAAAAGACGCGAATAAAAAGATACGCCGAGATTTCTTCGAGGGGTATTTTGGTCATTTGTCAAAGGAAGGACAATTTGGTCATAAAGGACATATTTTAAGACTTACTTTTGACATGTAAAGGTAAGTGAGGTGTCCCATTTAATCCTAGCTAATCAAAATGCCAAGTAGATATTAAAATCCAATCAAAATTCAAGGAATTAAATAAATGAAAATTAAATTTATTTTTGGCCATATAAGTGAATCATTAAGGCATGAAAATGAGCAAAATCATTTTCTATAGCAACCCCACGGCAAGGAAGAGAAGAAGAAGAAGAATGAGGAGGAGAAATCAAGGTAAACATCACTTTCTAATCATGATTTTCATAGAAAGCCTAGTTTTCAATTCCTATGAAAGTTTTAGGCTAATACTTAGGGTCAAAACTATGTTTTTTATAGGATTAATATGAACCCTAGGATGGGTGAATAGTAAATCAAATGGGGGTTTTGAAATTAAGAGGAAGATGAAAGGGAAAATGATGGAAATGGATGATTTAGGCCTTAGGAAGCTTAATTGTGAACAAAATTTTGCAAAATCACTTGAGTAAGTCTATGTTCTTATATTTTAGGGTTTATGTTCATGAAGTTTGGATGGGTCTAATGTAGGAGATCAAGAAGAAATAGTTAAGGAAGGGCACTAAAAGTTAAAGGAAGGCAAAAATTTCGAGGTTTGGTATTTTAACTATATAATTTCTATTTTGTTTCAATTTTTAAAAATTGTGCTTTGTGATAAAAATTATGTTTATGCATACTTGAACTCTGAATTAATGTGAGGTTTTATGGAAATAATTGTTGGGACGTACAAAATGTCAAAAATAGACCCAAACGACAAAAACAGTGAAGTTGTCCAGCAGGTGCCACACAGGACAACTCACTTCAGCGATTTTTAATAAATTCTAGAAGTGAATTTTTGATATGTTGTAACCCAATGAGTCTAGTTTGTGGAAAAAATATTATTGAGTACATTCAATCGAGATTTGATGGTGAAAAAAATCAATTTCCAGACTGCAACCATTGAATCCGCAACACTGGAGCAGTCTATGAATGTGCCCAATTTGGACCCTGTAAACCACTTAGAAAATTTTGAAAATTTTATGATGGATTATTCACATATTGAACTAGCTTCTGTTAAAATTTCAGAATTTTTGGACTCGTAAATAATTTTGTATACATTCTCAAAGTTGACAGTTATAACACAAGAAAATCTGACATTTAACAATAAAAGTAGTATATTAAAGAAGTTGTGACCTTTATGAATCAATTTAATTGTGTATACATAAACTTTTATATACCAAGCTCTACTAGGAATTGGTTGAATCGAGTAATGTAGGGAATGATCGATTATATCCTGAGCTCTATTGTATATGGCCATTGGATGACGCGGCGACGGCCGCTATGCATAAAAACGGTAACGACCGTCCAACGTAGCCACTAAGTGGCGAGTAACGTAGCCATTTGGTGACCACCAAATGGTGAGCTATTCAAAGAACAACATAGCCAGTTGGAAAAATACCCACTGGTGAGCAAGTCCCAATGTAGGTTCACCTAAATAACTAGTAGAGCAAAATTTTACAAGATATTAATCTAGAAAATGCATTTATTTACTTGCATAACTAACTCATAAAATTTCACGTACTGTTAATTCAAAAATGTGTTTTGAATTCATATTTAATTTTAATCCGATGTTAAGGTTTTACTGCTTTATTTATTTCCATAGTTAAAGTACCCACTGGGCATTAGTGCTCAGCGAGTTATTTTTCTGTAACTCGCAGGTTAGCAGCCAAAGCAATAGTAGATACCAGCATCAGTACATTGGCGTTTCAAGGCAGCGTCTAAGGTTATTTTTGATTTAGTATCGGAACATTAGTGGTGGCATGTATATGAACATATTGGTACTCCAGGATAAATACTAGCGTACCTAAAATTTTAGTAAACCTTTGATACATTACTTGAATTGAGTTTATTGCTTTCTGGTATAGAAGTGTTTATTTTCGGTTTATATAAGAAGTGAAGGTATAAGGACAATTGCCGAAGTGTGTGGGTAAAATTTTTCTTGCAGGATCCCAGTGAATAGTCGCATGGACTACCATTCGGTCACTGTTACTATTTACAGAATGTCCTATGTGTAGCGGAGTTATGGTGAATTTTCCACAAAAATTGTTCAAAAATTTGGCTAAGTACTAAATAAGAAGAAACTAATAACCAACATTTCTTATATATTCATACATATAAATTGACTCGATACCGCTCCAATATCAATAGGTAGCATTCCTTCGAGGTCATTCCGCTAGACCAAGAAGGGGTGTTACAACCGGTACCACCACAACCGCCACTGTCCAATGCTGTATCGCAATCGCCGTAGATCTCAGCGACAAAATAGTTTATGTCGTCAAGTGGGCCATTGATTTGAAAATTCGTATAGTGAGGGACTATGATTTGAAAGAAGGACTTTGTTTTGGAGATTGAGAGGTTGGGTTTGAGGCTGCCCAGTTATGGTGGTTAGACTATGTTTGATGATTGTTGATTTTGATATTTAATTTGAGTTTTTAGAGCATTTTTTATATGTAATTTCTCATATATTTTACATATTTTGATCTGTTGGTGAACGACGTAAAGAGAAGAGAAGAAGAAGCTTAAGTTGAACGCTGATTTGTTTGCATTTTGAGTTTTCTTCTGTGTTTTTCCAATTTTTTTTAATTCGTAAAAATAATAGAAATTCTATAATGCTTAAGTTATTTGTTAATTTGATTTTGATGAAGTGTTGAATTTGATTTGATTATGAGTTTCTGGGTTTGTAATTAACAAGTTTCAATTCAAACAGGTAATGAATTTTCTATTTAAAATAGAAACTGAACCAAAATTGAGACGAAAATCTGAGCTGAAAAATCAGTTCGGTTGATATTCGGTTTCTGAATGCTTCAGTTTGAAAAAAAAATTTTGATTTTTGATTCGATTTTGAGATTTTGGTTCAGTTTGATGAACCAAACCAAATTTGAACACCCATAACTGCTACAGTTTTGTTTATTCATTAACATTTATCAAATTATCATTATGAAAATTTTTAATTATGAAAATTTTTAGTTTTTCTTCTTCCTTGTGTTGTTGGATTCTAGTGTGTTTTTCTTTATAATTTGTCATTATGATGTAGCATCTACCAATGAAAATAGAAGTCTTTTGTGTGTGAGATGGTATATCCTTCATTTTTTTTAATGAGACATTGAATTAGGAAGTGGAACATTTAAAGCATCTCCAATGTTAACATAAATTGTTTTAATCCATTTGCAGTATTATAAAAATAGAGAAATTTGCTGTCTAATGCAAATGTGCATTGAGAATGTGAAGCTAATATACGCTAGATATTGTCTAGTCCACCTTTTATTTTTAGACGGTCTTTTAAACAATGTCTAGATTTATAATGGATTATGATTGGTTCAAATATTAAATTATAATTATACAGTAGAACAAAAAAATAAAGTGGAAAGAGTTGTATTGCAGATAAAATTTTGAAATTAAATGTCTACTTATAGACATTCACATTTACACTTTTTATTATATAGGACACTTAAACCAATAAAACGTATTGTATTAGAGATGCTCTTAACGTATTGTATAGATGAATAGCAATTAGGGTCCGTTAAAAAAAAATAGCAATTAGGGTTTGAGGAAAAAGAAAAAGAATAGCAATTAGGGGGGGAAAATCATTTTTTGCCCCCTATACTATTGTGCTTTAGGACTTTAAGCCTCTGAGTATGCTAGTGGGCACTTTTAGCCCATGTACTATCAAATAAAGGTACTTCAGGCCCCTCTGGCCGGCCAGCCATTTGACCCTTTTTTTTTTTTTTGCGACAAACCTTGCAAATGAGTATACCAAATTGAAGCTCTCGATGTAAGAATTCCAAATCTGGTCTCATATTTATCGTCCAACCACCGGAAGATCTCATTTTATGTGTTTAAAGTTTTGAAAAAAAAAACTTTAAACATGTAAAACGAGGTTTTCCGGTGGTTGGATTACAAATATGAGACCGGATTTGAAATCCTTATATCAAGGGCTTCAATTTGGTATATTCATTTGCAATGTTTGTCGCCGGAAAAAATGGCCGGCCGGCCGGAAGGGCCTAAAGTATCTTTATTTAATAGTACAGGGGCTAAAAGTGTTCACTATTATATTTAGGGGGTAAAAGTCCCAAAGCATCAAAGTACATGGGGCAAAAAATGATTTTGGCCCAATTAGGGGACGGAAAAAAAAACCATGAATCATAAATTGAACTGAAAATTAATTAACCGAACCGGTTGTGTGAAATTATAGAAACCAAAATATTCGGTTCGGTATTTGGTTTTGTGTGTATGCAAAAACCGAAAACCTATTTTTAAAACAACGTCGTTTTATCTTTCCTAAAATTAACCCTAATAACTTACCCTAAGTGCTGCTCCTCTTCGTCTTTCATGATTTCCACTCCATTCCATTCCATTCCATTCTAGCCGCTGTCCTTCTACACTAACCCTTCTTCATCGTCTCCGCCACGCCACACTTCATCTCTTCCGCCGTTTCTCAAAAAACCTCTGCCGTTTCTCCTTCATTTGTGGGAGGTGCTGTTACGACGCTGCCCTGCCTTCACCTTCACAACAATCTTCACCTTCTGCCACTGCCAGGTCCGGACGACGACGCCATCTCAGGTAAGTTTTTCGTTTTATTTCTTTGCCACTGAATTTATATTTTATTTTTCTGCTTCTACTTGTAATAATGGAATGAGATTTCTGTGATAGAGCAGTTATAGATTTCGGTTAATAAATCAATTTTTCGGATTTAGTGAATTAAGTTTCGGGATTTTAATTTTTTGAATTTGCCAAATTCTGAAATTCGGAGTATTTTTGTGATGAATATTTCTGTCTATAATTTGTCTTTGGCGGTGATTGAGTAATTTGCAAGAAGTGTTCCTTAGTTCAATTTTTGTTTAACCAAATGGATTAATTTGGGCGAGTTGAATTTCATTGTCACTTTGCAGTGATACCATAGGAAGGCAATTTGGCTGCTTATTTTATTTTTATCATTTGATGTTTCACCACCTTTATTTTCTTTTGTTCCTTATTTTTCATATTGTTTTGTTTTAGGAAAAGCATTGTATTTGATTATTCAGGAAGTTAGTGGAAACAATTTTAAGAAATTTGGATCTGTTTGTATTGGAAGACTTTGAGATTTCTCTTTCATTTCTTTGATTTCTCTTTCATTTCTTTCATTTTGGAAGTTTACTTGTTTTATTTATTCTCTAATTCTGAAGTCATTGCAATGCTGATTTTATACCTTTGGAACAAGCTCTATGAGTCTGTTCGTTACAACTAAGACTTGGAGAGATTTTCATTACTGGCAGTGGCATTACAAGATATCATAATGATTCATCAAATTTGGTGAGGATGGAGTATAAACATTTGGAAACTTATGATTTCTTCAAATGGTTTCAAAGTAGAGTAAAAAGATTTCAAAATCCATCCATCAAGTTTTTGTAATAGCTGTGATTAGTTATTCAAGGCGTTTGGGAAATTTTTTTTTTGTTTTTTTTTTCACAAATTCCTGCTGCCCTGAGTAGACAAAGAACTATGAATTCACTTTATATTCCCTGTGAGAATAGGGGTGCAGGGTGCCCTGCTTCAGATTGAGATTAACTGATGCTTGACTCTTTATTTTAACTTCTGTTTTTCTTATTTTTGGTTTGGACTTATTTCTGAAATGGAAAGTTGTATGCTGTGTTTCTCATGAATGAGTCCATAACATAGTTGTCCTGGTCACAAGCATTAAGTCTAGGGAGTGGGCCTAAGATGCAAATTCACGGTTGAAAGACATTGTGTTTTTTGTATTAAATAAATTGATAGGACTCTTTTCTTGTAGTTTTATCCTGTGATCGTTATAATTAAGCATTAATGCTGCATATAAGATATGTTAGTTATGTTGTTCGGTGTATGGCATCAGAATGGTTAAAATAAAACTATGATACTTTGTGGAGTTGATATTTCTAGCATCTTATGTGTTATTCCACATCCTCATCAATTTTTTCCAAAAATATTTTGATGCCTGCTATACTTCTAACATACGTCATATGTTTAAATGATATTATATTCATAAGGGCGAATATGCACATTTCCTGCATCTTCCTTGCTTGTGGACCCAAATTTTCTAGTTCCTTTTCTAGCAAATTTGCTCTGAAATAACCACTTTTAAATGTTTCCTATGTTTCCGTGTTTTGTGCAACTCATTGGCACTTTATTTAACATAATCTCAGTCTCTTGCTTAGGAGCAGTTGTATCATGAAGTACATTGTCTCTTGATCCTTTTTTTTCTTTATGGATTTATGTTTTTGAATCATGTTATAGGATCTTTTGGAATGGTTTCTAATGCACATATTGGATCTAATTCTTTGTATGTTTTATTGTTGCAGAAATCAGCAGAGTCAGAATGCAGACTGGTGAAGCTCCTCCTTCAATGGAAGTAGAAAAAGTTCAAAATGCACCTAAGCCAAAGTTTCAGCCTTTGAAGGCTCACGAGATGTCTGATGGTCAAGTTCAATTTAGGAAGGTTTCTGTACCTCCGCATAGGTTTTCACCTCTCAAGAAAGCGTGGATGGATATTTATAATCCCATTTTTGAGGAGATGAAGATTGATATCCGTATGAACACCAAGAGTAGAAAAGTTGAATTAAAAACCAGATCCGATACGCCAGACATA
>CATIWJ010194266.1:0-10785 GCA_949640765.1 Croton laevigatus
CCTTGCCAGTGAACCTGGTATGCTTTTTGAAGCACCATTGCTGACTAAAAATCGCTCTTTTCAACTTTCTCTAGTTTACTAGGAGCATCCATGCTATAAGTATTCTCTACATAGTTCGACAGCATGTTTATTCTTCAAAAATAGTAAAATTATAAAAAATAAGGGACAAAATAGTACATCTTTTAAAAGTAGAGTAGCAAATAGTATAATTTGACAAACTACAGAAACAAAATTATAAATTTTCCTTTATTATTTTTCAAAAACTACAAATATTCAATTAGCTACCTAAGAGTTTATGACAGGTTTACTATGTTGGAATTTTCATATAGCAAATAACAGTGACAATCACATAAATTCGTAGCAGAAGCAATATAATATATGAAAATTAACCTGGAGCAAATTTTATCAACCCAATTAAGTGTAAGGATGTTTAGAAATATACCTTTGAAGCGTGTTTTAACTGGATTGCTGTAAGCCTTCCCACCAAAATTTTTTTTCGCGAATAGAATGACCTAGGGATTGAAATGCGAATCCCCTCTTTCTTCACACACACAAGGATCAAAGGGAAGACCGCAGTGTGCTAGCACTGGAAACTTAACTGCCCAAAATGGCGATGGCAAGGATAGGAAACAATTTCCTTGTGTTTTGTTTCAAATGAAATTGAATAACTTAAGAGAGGAGGATGATGTGATTTTGTTCTTCTTAATGATACAAAACTGTTTCATTTTTTTGTATGTCTAAGAACGGCAAAAAAATAGAATATAAGAGAACCATCATAATTTTATTTTGGACTCTCTTAATTAAAATAAAAACATTCATTTCTTTTTCCTTAATATCCGCCAAAATCCCATCCATAATGATGAATGTAGCAAAAAGCATGTCCATTAAAATCCCACTCATATTTGCTTTTATCTTATAAAAACATTAAAGACCCCACTTCTACAGTCAATTCCATTCCACTCATATTTGCTTTTATCTTATAAAAACATTAAAAACCCCACTTTTACAAACAATACCATGTGATAAGCAATAATAAAAATACCACTAATTGGTTATACTTTACAAGTCAAAACAAAAGCACTAATCCTTTTAAACTATTCATAATATTGCCATCTCACCAATATATTTGTTCCAAACAAAATTATATATATCAAAAACCTTATCACTTGGATTTCGGTCATCTAATATATATTATTATTATTTTAATTAATTAAATAATTAAATAATTTAATTAATTAATTAATTGGATCATAAATAAGCTTCCAAGTCCAATCCGAATCCTTTTATGTGTGCAATCCAAAAGGCCCGTTCAATATTGGCAATGGATCTAAATATAATTTAATTCCACAAGTGATAATTGGTCTCTAGCAAGACGTTATAACTACCCAATTTGAAACAAGTGACATTCTTACTAACTGACAGAGCCTATAACAATCTTATACAACCCTTTGCCTTTGATATCAATGATTAGCATAAGGCATGTCCTTCGTCACCTTTATTATTACTAATTCATTTTATTGATTCTCTAGTGATACTGACTAATTCAGATATACAATAACTCTTATCATCTTATCTGAGTATGGCCATACACTACTCAGTCTCACTAATCAAATGGCCGGTGATATCTTATCTCTCATAGAAAGAGCGACAATCCCTTCACTTTACTCATGTCTCTAAGCATAATTCCTGACATATCTGATCGTCCCCATACTTGCAACCCATTTACGGGTACGTTAGACAATACGTCAAAACATGCGAGAAATTATCTAAGAACCCATAGTAATTTTAGGTCTATGGATTCTAGTATAAGCATTGCTTGAGAAATACTTATGACCTCATCCACATGTAGTATTCTCATAAAGTGGATCGATCCAATACACTGTTCGCCAACATGTACTATGTATCTCTAATCGATATCCCATATCCTACGATCCGTAAAACAAGATCATCTCATGTAGTACATACTAGTCTTAGTTTATTATCATTCCTATAATAATAATCGACTAAGGATATTTAGAATAGTATTCTTATATTGCTTTAGGTTTTACAATCCAGATCACATATCCTATGACTAAAATAGAACTACTATTCAAGGAAATTTATCAAATTAAATTGCACAGATAATATAAAATTAATGAATTATTCTCATAAATAAATTATAATCCAATTACAAAGAGTTTGGGCTAGGGCTAGGGCTTACACTAACAGAATACCCCCCAACCCTAACCTGATTTGTTAGATAAACGGGTTAGGAGGCTCAACCCTAACATGATCCATTAGATAAATGGGTTGACCTTATCTTTTTTTTTAATAGATAAATGGGTTAACCTAAACCCATTTAGCTTACTGAATTCAAGTTAACCCTAACCTATGTAACATGATTCCAATATTCGAGCCTAATTCAAAATAAGTGGCTATACTGTTGCTGCATATTTTCATACCAGTTCACCTGAAGCCAGTTGTGAATAATATCCACACCAGACCAAATAGTCAACCAACTCTAAAATCAAACATCAGGTGCAAATACACAATTAAATAAAGCATGACAAAATGTTTCAAAATATATATTACAAGCAGGACATACCTTCTCAATATGAGCATGCCTACAATGTAATCATTATTTTACTAGTAAAAAATCTCGAAGTAAATAACAATAAATGAAAATTCTCATACAAAGTGCCAAAAACCACAAAAGTTCAAAGTTTCTTAACGCACAAAGTAAATTAAGCAATGTGAAATATAGTGGAGGTAGATTGTTGAGTACACTCAAGTGGCACACTTAGTAAAGGGGGTAGCGTATCATCCACTTTCTTTTCCATTTTTTGCTTCATGATAGTTCCATATAATGCCTCAACTTAAGGATCCATATTTGCTACATAATAATTGATAAATATTATTACTAACATTAATGAAAAGTCAAGCAAATATAATCTTATTAAAAATCAAAAAATATTTATATTCAATTCCATTATCTTCTCCAAAGGTCTAATTCTTTAGACAAATCATAGCCTCAACAGTTGAAGGTTTCAATGAACTTCTAACGTAATCAAGCACATGACCTCTATTGCTAAAAGTAGATTCAGAAGCCACTGTAGAAATAGGGACAACAAGCAAGTTAAGTTAGAATAGGGCAACGTGCCGAACTTGTTTTCTAATGAGTCAAAATGTCAATATTGCTTGTGTGAGAGATAAGTGGCTCCTCATAATATAGCTCCAACTCAGATTTGACAGTCACATTTGATTGCAAATTTGAAAAGCTATTAAAATCCTAAATAAATACCAATAGCAAACAAAAAAAAAAAAACTTAAAATAACAAAAAAAATCAAAACCATATAATAGAATATTCAGTTAGTATATACAATGTAAAATAATAAAATGAACAATTGTTTACCGTCATCAAATCATCATTGGTCGCATCTCCAACACACTCATCGTGCCCACGAGCAGCAGTAAATTCACTTGATGATGAATATGAGGTTGCATAAGCATCATACAAACCTTTCACAACATCTTTAACCTTGGAAAACTCTTGCTCACACTCATCACTATCCCCACAAACCTTCTTAAAGCCTCATTGAACAAACTGAATCTTAAAACATGGATCCAACACCATAGCAACAGCCATAAATATGCTAAAATTAGACCAATATTTCCTAAATTTCCCATATATCGTACTGGCCATTGTTTGCATAAAAGAGTCAGAGCCTCCCATTTGATCTTTCAACAACAATCTGGCCTTCAACACATTAGGAAAGTAGAGATTGGCAATATGATATTTAGTCCTAGAAAAAGCAAGAGTCACTTCATAAAAAAACCTTCAAAAACTTGAAAATTTTTTCTACTTTACCTTACTCTCCCTCGGATGGGCAATGTACATAATTTGCATCAACTTTTTGAAAATGAATTAAAGCTTTCTTATAGTATAAAGCACTCTCAAGCATCAAGTAAGTGGAGTTTCATCTAGTGGAAATATCTTGCTTTAAACCTTTACTAGATTCAAGTTCAACATGAGTTGTTTCCTAACTTAGGAACCTTTATAATATTTAACACTTTTCCTAACCTTAACCACAGCATCATCAATTTCCTTTAAGCCATCTTGAACTATTAAATTTAAGATGTGAGTACAACACCTCATATGGAAAAAACTTCCCCCACAAACTAAGTCAAGTTCTCCTTTGAGGTTTTCAGTAAAAATATTGTTAGAGGTTTTCAGTAAAAATATTGTTAGAAGCAGCATTATTTAAAGTAATAGAGAATATCTTCTTTTGAATACCCCATTCTTTCAACAAACCATACACATAATTACATAAATAAATTCCAGTGTTGAGAGAAGCCATAAAACAGAAATTCAAAATCCTTTTTTGCAAACACCAATGATTATCAACATAATGTGCAATCAAAGAAATATAACCATCAATCAGAAGTTAGTGTAATTCTTCCAAAAACTACGCCTAACTCTATTTTTAATTTCTCTTTTTCCCTCTTATACATCTTAAGCACATCATTGTTAATAGTATTTTGAGAAACAGAATTGTAATCAAGGTGCAAATAGCCAAAACATCTCCTAATCCCATCGTACTCAACAAATTAAAATGGCAGATCATGTTTCAATGTTGTAAGAGGTAACAATTCACAAAAATATTCAACATTAAAAATAAGCAGCCTATTTTGTAAACCAGAGGAAGTTTTATCCAAAATCATTTGACCAAAATCCATAAAGTTTCTCATTTTGCAATTTTTAACATGACAAAGTAAATTACCTACCCCCATCTTACTATCAGCCTTGTAAGATTTTCCACATTTCTTACACTTGCAAAGTAAATTACCAGTTTCATCCGGCTCATTAAGAAAATCAAAATGCATATAAACACCAGATGTAAGCCTACATTTGTGTTTCTTATTAGAAAACACAAAAGGCTTAGAAGAGCCAGATTCCTCCTTTGTTTTCTTCTTCATACACAAGTTTATCTCATCCTTCCTCATAAGAAAGTCCGATTTCCTCATGGTCTACCATAACTGCATTAAGTCCGATTTGCTTATGGTCTGCCATAACTACATTACAGACAATAAAGTACTTAGAGCAGATTTATCATTTATCAATATCACATTTATGAATTTTTCATAAATTTAGTATCATTCAATTGTATATTATTCTCTATTTTTTTATGCTAATTCTAACTTACTAGTTAAAGAAAAATACATAATATAATAGCAATAATGGTAAAATTCATATTCCCAAGATTGGAAACTTCAATCTCACTTGCATTGCCATTTAAATAACTTGGACATTAAAAAAAGGGTAAAATTGTAACTGGGAGGGGAAGCAAAAAGGTTTCTAACGTAATTAAACTAATACATCCAATCTAACTAGCTTAAGACATTCTTAAAAACTGAAATTTCCCCAAGTCATCTAAAAATATATATCTAGTAGCCTCCTCATCAACATTATGCAAACATCTAATCAATCTATTAATCAAGCAAGAAATTAACATGCCATTGTTAAAATGTCATTGCTATCACAAATAAATGCACATTAAACTAATTGCAGAAAGTACTAGTGATAAATGTAACATTATCTGAGCACTAGGGTCTGGTTGAGTTGCAATAGAAGAAGAAGCTAAATTTGAGGGCAGACTACAGGCAGGTGTTGAGAAACTAACTTTAGAAGACTGTTGCTTCTCTAAAGAATCGTCTCTTAAATTTACCAGCATTGTATTCCTTTGTTCAAGTGTTGTAGCTAATATGTGAGGATCAGGCAAAGTACAAAAGAAATTTAAGATTATAAGGAAATTTAATGCAGTTAAGGTAGAACAAATTCTTAGTGCAGTCACTTAATTTTTTTGCATTTTCTCAACAAATAAACATGTAACAGAACAAATTAGAATAGCAAGAGAGAGAAGTACCAAAGCTGACGGTGATGGTAAAGTTAGTGTAGTCGCTGATTTAGCTGCCATAAAAGTGAAAGTTAGGGTTCGACAAAATTATCAGAAGAAAAAAAAATAGAAAAATGAAGAATTAATGAGCCATATGCTTGACTCTGGCCATCGGAGGAGTTAGAGAGCGAGAGCTTAGATTATATTAAAAACCTAATTTACAGGTGCAATACTAAAACCCATACAAGAAATGAAGCTATACTAACCTGTTAGACGGCTCAACTGAACGGAGACTAGGCTTCTACTAAAACGCTGGACGACACAGCTGAATGGAGAGATGGTGACGGAGATCAGTGGGTAGGGTAGTAGGAGTGGCTGTTGAAAAATAAGAGGAAGGGAATTTCGAAGAAAGGAAGTGAGGAGTATTGAATAAGTGTTTTAATTAAGGCTGAAATTTTTAGTATATATGTATTAACCCTGATACAAGAATGACATCTTATTTGTAAACAAGTTAGACATGTCATTTTTCGGGTTGGAATTTTCAATCTGAACCTAACCCATTTAATTTCAGGTTGAGTTTGTGTCAACCCATTTAATTAAACAGGTAAAAAATCTCAACCTTAACCCACTAATTTTAGGTTGGGTTTATGTCGGGTTAGCAAGTCAGATCAATTTTGGACACTCCTAATGAGAACCACACATATGACCTAGTGAACTTACCAAAAGGTAGAAAAGCACTTAAGAACAAATGTGTGTATCGATTGAAGACAGAAGAAAACAACTCTAAGCTTAGATTCAAGGCAAGACTAATTATAAAAGGTTTCAATTAGAAGAAAGGAATTAACTTTGAAGAAATTTTCTCACCCATCGTTAAGATGTCATCCATACGTACTCGGTTTGGCTGCAAGCCTGAATCTCGAAATTGAACAGCTAGATATAAAGATAGCTTTCCTTCACGGAGATCTTGAACAAAAAATTTACATGGAATAGTCAAAAGGATTCAAAGTTAAAGGGAAAAAAAAATTAATATGTCAGTTGAAGAAAAGCTTGTATAGACTTAAGCAGGTACCCGATAATGGTACAAAAAGTTTGATTCCTTCATGATTAAGCATAGATATTAAAAGACTACTTTAGACCACTGTGTATTTATGAAAAAATTTAATGATGGTGAATTCATCATACTTCTTCTCTATGTTGATGACATATTGATTGTATGAAAAAATAGTGACAATATTAGCAAGCTAAAGAAAGAGTTAAACAAGAGTTTTGCTATGAAAGACTTAGGACCAGTAAAACGTATCCTCGATATGGATATATCCAGTGGTAGGAAAAATCAAAAGTTGAGGATATCACAAGAAAGTTATATCGAGAAAGTACTAAAGTGGTTTAACATGGATAAAGCAAAACTAGTTTCTACTTTATTTCCTAATCACTTCAAGCTCAATTCAAAGCATAGTCCTATATATGAAAGGAAAAAGAAGACATGGCTAATGTGCCATATTCCTCAGCTATTCGTAGTCTAATTTATGTGATGATTTGCACGAGGCCAGACATAACACATGCAGTTGGTGTTGTAAGTATATTCCTATATAAACCAAGTAGAGAGCATTAGAATATAGTGAAATGGATTCTCAGATATCTCTAGGGTACCTCCAAAATAAGTTTATGCTTTGGAGGTAAAAACCATTATTGATTAGCTGTACAGACGTAGACATGGCAGGAGATCTTGATTCTAAAAAATTTACTTCAAGATATCTGATTATATTTTTAGGTAGGGGTGAGCAAAATTGGTGAACCGAACCGAATCAAACCTCAAGAACCGAACCAAAATCGATCGCCGAATCGATGGTACCTGAAACCGATAAGGAACCGAATCGAAAATTTCGGTTCGGTTCGGCATCGAGTTAAACCGAATTTTATAGATACCTACAATTTCAGCAAATTGAACCTGTTTTTCTTCATTATAGACGCTGCGTTTCGCAATTGACCTACATCCGACATAATTAAAACATCCAAACATAATTAGATCAAACCCATCCAAAAAGAAATAGCTAAAATGTTCAAACTCTGACAAAAGGTCAAACCAACTTAACAACCTAACTAAAACATCCAAATTCAATATTTAGAATAATAAAATTAGAATATGCAAAACCACAATATTCTCATTATTCAATGTAGTTGGTGGGATAGTTTGATTGACACTGCTATCCGAATCAATCTGCAAAACCACAATATCAAATATATAAATTACTTATAGGCAGATTTAGGAATTACAGAAAAATGGGCAACATAACAGCGTAAACAAAAGCAATTTCCATATGTAAAACTGTAAACAAACACTAGCAATAAGTCTAGGGTTGCCATCAAAGTCAGCAAACAACAGAAAGCACAACAAATGACCAACCATACTTGCAATTTTAGTTGATGATTGATGATAAAATATAGATAAAAAACAAATAACAAGAATACATAAGCAGCATTTTAACCAAAAACATAAATTCTTACCAGAATGTTTAAGCTGAACAGCTTTCGATATTTGCCGCAATTGCAACGCAACGCAACGGCTCTGATCTGAGTCTTCGATAAGATCACCGAATTACCAGACCACTGAAGCAAAAATGTAAAGAATACATACAGTGAGTTACAACCAAAATCAAATCTACAGGACCAAAACCCTAAACACAAAAATGACCAACCATACTTGCAATTTTAGTTGATGATTGATGATAAAATATAGATAAAAAACAAATAACAAGAATACATAAGCAGCATTTTAACCAAAAACATAAATTCTTACCAGAATGTTTAAACTGAACAGCTTTCGATATTTGCCGCAATCGCAACGCAACGCAACGGCTCTGATCTGAGTCTTCGACAAGATCACCAAATTACCAGACCATTGAAGCAAAAATGTAAAGAATACATACAGTGAGTTACAACCAAAATCAAATCTACAGGACCAAAACCCTAAACACAAAATCATACAAAATCATAAAGAAAACTAACCTGGAAGGAACTGCAATGGCGTTGACCCTCGGGATTTCAGAATTGAACGACGGCGAAGGCGAGGAAATGCACAGTACTGCTTTTTAGGTTCTCTCTCAGACCGCAAATAAATGAATATCCACCACCACAAACAAGAACGACAGAAGAGGGAAGAGAAGGAAGAATGGCGAAGCGCTATCGGTGGTGACGATCGCCGGTTGGTGGCTATAGTTGTAACAGCCCAAAAATAATAATTCTTGATTAACATAAATAAGAAAAATGATCAAATTGTAAATTACCAATAAAATTAGACTAAATGAAAAATAAATTGTATTAAACTCTAATAATGAATTATTTTAAAGAGATTTATTAAATTAAACGTCTAAATAATAATTAGATCGAATAAATTAGTATTTTAAGTATAATATTGTATTTTTCAACCCCGAGGGCATTTTAGTCATTTTGACCCTCGAAAAATTATAAGTTTGGAATTAAGTCTTGAAATGTTTAAATTTGTAATCTAGACTTCATAATGAGTATTTGAGTATAAATTTGATATATTTTGCAAATCGGTTAATTTTTACCACACCGGGTAAATAAGGTAAAACAGTAAATTTAAAATTTACCTTAGTTAAATAGTAAAATATTAAATCAAGTATAAATGAAATAAAAATGAAGTAGACCCTTAATAAACCCTTAGCCAATTGTAAACTATTGTAAGCAAAGGTAAACCAATTTAATTATACTTAAAAATTAAGTAAAAATTAAGTAAAATAAAGTAAATTAAGTGTCAAAATTACAATTAAAATTCAGATTTCTTTAGAGACAAACTTAAATAAATATTTGTGACATTTTTATCAAATAGTAAAGACATAATTTGAAAGGTTTACAATTAAATGAAAAATATGGATAAAAATAGATTAAAAGTAAATTGTAAATTAAAATTAAATGCAAGTAAAATTTGTGTGTAAATAAAATCTATCCAATACCATAATTGAAGTAGAATTATTGATGAAAACAATGGGTAGCAAGTGGAAGACAAGAAAATGAAATTTATTTTGATATTTAGTGAATTTGTCAAAAAGTAAATAGTAATTAAAATAATTAAAAGCTAAATTACAAAATTAATCATGTAATCTGGTCTATAAAATGACCCCTAACCTCTGATGAGTCATTAGAGTGCAAATTAATTCGGGTAGGCACTTAAAATTGAGAGAAACATAAAAAATATTCGAAATTTCCAAATCTGCTAGCCCCAGCCAGAGGAACCGTCGTTCGGCGAGTGGGCGCCGGTTGTTTGGCGAGGATCTGCGGACGAGGGCGTGCGACAGCGGGCGAGCAAAGAGTGTCGTTCGGCGTCTGGGCATGCGTCGTCTGGCCAGCGCGCCTGGTAGGGAAAATTTCGATTTGGTCCTTCAACTTTCTTTCCGTCTTCAATCGTGTCCCTCTGCCTGAGTTTTTCTTAGGTGTTGTCCCTCAAACGTAATTTAACTCTTCATTTCCGACCAAATCAGTTAATAAATTAATAAATCAAGTTTAATTTTGAAATTAAATATTTTTAAGGTATTAATAAATTAATTAAAGACTATAATTAAATCAAAATATGATCAAAATAAATATTAGAAACTGAGTTTTAAGGAAAATATTGTGAAATGAATATTTTATGAATTATTTAGTAGAAAATCTTAATTAATATTAAGATTAAAAATTATGATGACTTAATTAAATTAATTTGACAATAATATTGGATCTGAAACAACTATAAAATGAGTTCAATTTAATTATATGACAAAAATTTGGTAATTAACACTTAAGGAATATTTATTAAATATTTGTACAATTAAAATTAAAGATAAATTTAATAGATCCAATTAAAAATAATCATATGGACTATTTTATGAACAACATAGACAATACCTTATGATT
>CATIWJ010194288.1:0-35774 GCA_949640765.1 Croton laevigatus
TTTTTTTTAACGGAGGTAGTATATAATATAGAATTTTTCTTTAAATATATTATCAAAACCATGTTTTTTGACATTTAAAATAATAAAATTATATTTTAAAAATATAATAAAAAAATAGAATAGCATATTAAATGAACCCTAAAATTTTGTTTGTTCAACCACCCATTCCTTTTCTCTAATTTTGACGTTCGTTTTTTTGTTGTTCTCCTCCGCTCTACAGCCCTTCTTACCAGTTATCACCCACCTCCATCCACCACTGGCGACACACCCATTGTCCCTCTCTAGTTGTCCCTTCAGTCCTCACCTTTGCTCAAGTTGAGTTAATATTACTTTAACTTTTTATAATTATGCATAATTATTTTTTATTTTTATCATAATTATGTTAAATAAATGGATTAAATTAATTGTGTAAAAAGATATAAAACTTAATTAGAGAATTATGTGAAACGGGTTACGTGTATGTCACAAACTCGAATTTTAATGGATTTTGTTAAGTTAATGGGTTGCGTCTGGGTTTAGGCTTAACATGTTGACAAGTTGTATTGACACGACATGAACACGACCCATAAACACGAATTGACATCCCTACTATATTGTACCCAATTTTTTTTTTTTTTTAATTTAATTTAAATAAGATGCATTAGTTAAAACACCCGAACCTAATAAAAATTCAAATTTTAGAAAAATTTATCCACTCCAAATCAGGCATATCAATTTTCTAACAATAAATATATGAAAATTGGCAATCTTTGAAACATTAAGAAGTAACAATATATTCAATTGGAAAAAAGGAATAAACCTATAGTAACATATAAATAGGGTCAGGCCTAGCCATAAGGGTAACCCAGGCTCGACCCCCTACCTTTTCCTCTTCCTCTTCCTCCTCCAAATATTTAAAAAAGGAAGGTGGCAACAAATTATTGAAAAATGAAAGTAGCAGAATGAATGTTTCAAGTCAAGGGCATTTGGGAGCTCCTTCCTTGGTCTTCCAGTTATTGTAGCAAGGGCAAAGATTTTTGTTACCATAAGTGCCGGGTGGAACACATAGGCATTTTGAGCAACACTTTAAGCAAAAAAACATGCATGGCTTCTTGTGTGATGTTGCTGAGCATCTGTAACTACATCTTGCGTTACAGTCTGTTCAAAAACAAAAACATCTTTGATTATTACGTAATTTTAAATCAAAACTACCCTATATATAATTAACTTTGTACTATAAATGTACTATTAATTATTTGTATAAATGTTACCAAATGAATATATATAAAGTTTTATTTACCTGAAGGATGAAGCTTTGAAAAATCGGCCTGTCAAAAAAAAAAAAAATCACAAATAAAATTGGAGAAGAAAATCTGAAAGGAGAAAGCATATACAAATAGTTATGGGTATTTAAGAAAGAAACATATATCATATACCTCAGCAAAATGAGAGAAAGTAATCAAAAGAAACATTGAAAGGAGCAGTAGCAGAGAAGAATTAGACTTAGAACTACTCATTTCTCCTTCTTTCTCACTCTCTAAATTAAAAGAAAAACAAAATTTGATATGGTATTATGGTTGTGGAGTGAATATATTTATAGGCATTTTGAGGGTTTTATTAAAAAGGGAATAAAACAAAATTACCAAATAAATAATTATTTCCATTAATTGAATAAAATCTTTCCCTTTCAATTAATATTTTTACCAAACAAAATAATTTTTCTTTTCTACCTTTCCCTTTTAAATCTTTCCCATTAATTGAAAAATCCATTTGATTTTTTTACCAAATAAATAATTTTTTTCTATTTTAAAAATCAGCATCCGATTATATAAAAAATGTATTCAAAACAATAAAAATAATATTTGCATTCACTATATTTATTATTCACTATATGTATATCTGCAAATTAATATACAAGTTTATAAAAAATATGACATTTATTTAATAATCCACAAAATATGATATATATTTATTTAATATTTTAAAAATATGACAATTAATAAATTTAATTTTTTAAAATATTACGTCTACTTATGATTTTTCTATAAATTATTTGAAAATTTAATGTAATTTTTATGTTAGAATTGTTGTCTTTCCCATCTAAGTTTGTATATTTACAGAAATTTGCCACCACTAAATATTTTTTTTCTTTCAAAAAAAACTTTTTATTTTTTGAGAAGTCACTAGCTATTTAGGTTTTTTTTTTCCTTTAACTTAAATATAACTCACGCACCCAGATGAGAAGATTGTCCATTTGGACACCAAAGCAGGTTGTTTACGAACTCCGCTGGACCCCAACTACACTAATCTAACTATTTAGTTGTTTTTATGATTTCCAGAATACATATTTAGATTTGTTTTAATAATGTAAGTGAAAAAAAAAATTGAAAAGGAAATGAGAGATATGTGAGAGTTGTGTTGTTTCAAGGTGGTTAGAACATGTGATGTGAGAGATTATGCCCTTCATCGTTTATGATCTAATTTTGTGCGACTTTGTACCTGAATTGCATGAATTTTGTTTAACTAGTTTATAGGATCTACAAATAATACATGGTTAAAAATAGTTAGTAACTTTTTTTAATATCACATGGGTATTAATTATCGACAAACCCTTCTGCTATTAGTGCGGCATATTGCTAAATCAATATGTAATTATTTCAATTTTTCTGTGTGTTTTAAATTTCTTCAATTTCCGAAAACTAATAATCTTCAAAGACACTAGAGCAGATACCTTACTTTGTCATTTATGCGAAAGACCAATATTTTACCCAAAAATTAATATTTTTTGCTAAAATTTCAAGATTAGTCACAAACAAGATATTTCAATTTTTTATTATTATATTTTTTATTTTCATATGAGAATAAAATAATATATTCATATGGAAATTCGTAATTTATTTATTTTGATGTAGATGTCTTAGATTAATTTTTGCCAACCACATAGTTAGCACCTATTTAATGCATAGGAAAGAGTTATTCCATGCTGTATGTAGTTCACAATATTAGCCGGTCCGTTTATATTTAAAAAAAAAAAATTAGGTTGGCTGATATTTTGTAGAATATGAATTTGTGAAAAATTATTCATCGGTCATCAAATACTATGATTCTCTTATCTCACATTAATTTTTTTTTTTTTTAAGAAAAATATTATGTACACCTTCCAAACCATTTCGTGAATCCATACAAACAATTTCTAAATAAATTTTATTAGGAATTACTCAATATATATATATATATATATATTAGGAAAGAGATATTGTATTCATTAAAAAAACATAAATTTATATATAAATTTATAGTGCCTTTGAAATAAAGGGATTTCACTTTCCTTTAAAGAAGATTGCACATTCATTTGTAATTCTGGAGAGAGGCATATGGAGATTTGAACCGGGGCGTTTTGATACCAGATGATAGAGCGTTAACCGCTTAGGTCAACCTCATCCCATTTTAATTTATTTTGTTTGAATAATAATAAAAATAAATTTGAAATTTATGTTAGTTATTTTTTTTCAAAAAAATGAAATTAGTTATTTCAAATAGTTAATTTCATTTATAAATAAATTTAATTAGAAATTCATTTATGAATTCTAACATCCTAATCCATTTATTTCAAATTGAAAGTTAATATGTTACATAAATTTGAATAATCTTCCATACGCTCCATTTCGGTGGCAATCTATTGCTAGTGCTTGACCTTAAGTCATGCAACAAATATCATAACATGAGCTCCCAATTTATATAAAAAAAAAATTCTAATTTTTCTAGTGAAAAAACGTTGAAAACTTAGAGGGGACCGGTGTTTATATAAAAAAATGAAGGGATGTATTGTGAAACAATACAACTATTTGATTTAAACCGAACTGATGCGGTTGGACAGTTGGACGTAACCGAGACAGTTAACAAATAACTGCTCTGATTTTGTTTGTAGGCTGTAGGTTTGATATGAATTCAAAAAATTTGAGTCCCAATTTTTTTACCAAAACCGAAGCCTAGCAACGGCGTTGGTGCGAGACCCAACCTCTTTCTATTTTTTAATTACTACAATGAGTTACTTTACTTATAATTCTATTTATATTTTATTATTTAGGGATAAATAAAATTTCTTCTCATTTCTATT
The DNA here is from genome assembly GCA_949640765.1 of Croton laevigatus. Taxonomy (NCBI): domain Eukaryota; kingdom Viridiplantae; phylum Streptophyta; class Magnoliopsida; order Malpighiales; family Euphorbiaceae; genus Croton; species Croton laevigatus. Next base: position 4,097 of record CATIWJ010194288.1, read on the forward strand.
TATACCAAGAAAATATATATATTTATTAATAAATATATATAATTCCCAATTGTGATTAGGAATAGGATATTTGATTTGTTCTTCATTTTCATTGCTTCTTCAAGCTCAAATTTGGTACTTGTGTTTTCACTTTTCAATTAATGGTTTCATAGGATGTTTCAAATCTTAAAGAAAGGAGTTTATGGCCGCATTTAACGTCTTCACGGCCCGGATGCCTGCCTTCCGTTAAATAAATAAGAGAAGGTGCGATTGTTTAATTTTTGGATAGTTTAGGTGCTTTTTAACAGCACTAGTTGTTTCTGGGGCTAAAAGTGCAAAATAGCCACAGATCAAAGGGTGAAAAAACTGTTATTGCCGGGGGAACAAATGCAGAAATTTGAATTTTGCTCGTTGAAAATTCAGTAGTTCAGTCAGTCTGGTTGCTCCTCACCATATAATCGTCAGTTAATGGTTGATCATAGTGGTCACTCGCTACATTTCTTTGATTTATTTGGGGAAACAAACCAATGTCTGCCCCAACACAAGCTTCTTTACTTTTCGGCGATGGAATACATTACGCGACGCCGATTATCTCCACGGCGAGGACAACTGAATTGGAGGTTGTGAAAGGTGTCCTGCGAATGATGCAGGGTCTGTCCGGTTCCATTTTCCGCTGGAACGAAGCTGAGCACAAATTTTGTCTCTCCAATAATGGGATATATGTCACCCATCTTTCCCTTTCTTGCCTTCACAATTTTCTACATCAGTACTTGTATGCCGCTTCTTGTTTGCAGCTTGTTCAAATTAAAGTCAATCGATTGAATTTGGAGACTAATATGCCTACTCTCAGGGCTTTTGCAAATTCTGTTTCTCAGTGGCTGGAGGTATTTGAATAAACCTCTTTCTAGTTCTTAAGTTATTGATAAGCTTTGAATTGTGTTATTATTATTATTATTATTTTCAATAATAATTTAATTTTATGATTTTGTAGAGGTTGAGAGACATTGCTTTAAAAGAAGAAGTGAAGATTTCTAAGCCTAGTGTTGAAATCACTCCCACTCTTTTGGGATTATCAAGTTCCTTATCCAGGTTTGTGCGTTTTAGAGTTCTCTGAGTTGAGTTCTTGGCAACTGCTTGGTATTTTGATCTGGAAGCTGCGTTAAAACTATTGTATACATCTTGCTTTCCATCTTTCTAAACAATGTACTCTCCTTTTATTTTGTGTTTAGTATTTAGGTTATTGTGAGTTGAGTGCTTAGATCTTTTCATGGAATTTGCTGATAAAATTTTATTGATATTAGTCTCTGTTCAGGTGCTGAATTTTTATTCCAAATTGTGCAAGGAGCCATTCCTCAAGTGTATTTTGAGATTAATTCATCCGTCCCAGCATCTGAAATGGCTGTTCATATCCTAGATTATCTTTATAAGAAACTCGATGAAGTCTGTCTTGTGAAAGATGGTGAGGTTGTGACTATTCTCTTGGTATCAATCTTGTTTCCTGACTTCTCGCAAAATCTTTTTGTTCATATTGCCTCTGTCCTGATAATTTCAGGAGGAAGCATACTTAATGGTGCTTTATGTTCTTGTTGGAAGTTCATTACCATATATGGAGGTTCTTGATTCTTGGCTTTTCAGAGGAACATTGGATGATCCTTTTGAAGAGGTAACCTTATCGATGTTACAAAGCCTAAAAATAATGGTCCTTTAAGTATCCACATCCCACAGTTGGAAGTTCGTAGCTTGTAAAAGAAACATCTTTTCTAAGACAATATTCTTGATGCCTCCATCATAATTGAGGTTTTGCAGACCAATTTGTTGTTCCATTCCGACATTTGGATTTCTTGCATTTCTGTGAATTCTTTACTTTAGAGGGTGTTTTTATAGTTATTAATCTTTTGATGGTGATCAATGCATCGGTTGGGAACACCTTAAAATTTTTATAAACACCTAAGATTTTCCGATTCTAAAAGCTCAATTTGGAAAAAATTTTTCCCATTATTTGGATAGCTTTTCTTCTCCTTTTTTTTTCTCTTAAAATAAAACTTCATTTGACACATGGAATAAATTTCACTGTTGAATTTTCTTACCAAGAAAGCTATGTAGGCTATATGCAGTGACATCGTGCTCTTCATGTTTCCTCTTTGTAGATGTTCTTTTATGCCAACAGGACAATCTCAGTTAATGAGTCTGAGTTCTGGGAAAGGAGTTATCAATTGAGACAAGTACAAAGTAAGAGGTTTGAGGCTACTTCTGTCAAAGTCTTAGCAAATGCAAAGGAAATAGGTGCAAGGGATTCTGCTTCTTTGTCCACTTCTGTAAGGGCAAAAGAGCAGAACAACAAGGATCTTCAAGTGTGTCCTTTGTTTATAAAGAACATTGCAAAATCCCTTGTTTCTGCTGGGAAATCATTGCAGCTGATCCGCCATGTTCCTTTGTCATCCTCAGTGATATCTGGCAGAAACACAGACCGTGAAAATGATGATACTGGAGGTTCTGGGAATTTAAGTGGTCAGACACTGAGCATAGCGGGGTTAACTTTGTCTGAGTCTTTCTGTGTATCAGTAGCAGGTCTAATAGGACGTGGTGATCACATCTCTAGATGCCTATTACAAGATGACCCATGCAAGATTGAGATTGTTCATTCTTTGATATCTGATATTATGAGCCAAAAGTTGAGGGATGGGAATGGAGAAAGGACACAGAAAATGCATGATGTAGAATCCAGAAATGAGGATGGATCACACTTTCCTGACGCAGGAAGAAATATTACTGCTGTTGTTGGGAATGAATTGCCCCTCCAAAGATCATTTTGCGCAGAAAATCCAGCACTCACTGTGTGTCAGAATTTACTGGATAAGCATAAGGATATGTGGAAAATTTTGAACATATCTAAGAATTTCCATTTACCTCCTTTAAATGATGAGCTCTTACGAGATGGTGTATTTGGTGGTCAGGGTGGATTAGCCTCTGCATTTAAAGGAACAAATTTTTCTTTTGGTTTTCAGTTCAGTGAATCGGAATATCTTCGTAGGCAGGATGACAAAAAGCTGTTGGAACACTTGTTTCATTTTCCCACTCTTCTTCCTTCTGTTCAGGTATTGTATGATTAATAAATCTATAGCTCTTTAGGTTCTCTGGTGAGTAATTTTTTGATACCAATTATAATTTGGAAACAGGATGACATCTGTATGTCAGATTTTTTACCTTTCCAGAAGAATAGCACACTTGCTACCAAAGTTCTTGACTGGATTCAAAGCATTGAGCCAAGGACAACGCCACTTCCACTGGTTATTATACAGGAATGCTTGACTGTCTACATCAAAAAGCAGGTAATTAGTCAAATGAGTGGGAAGCAACTTCACCTTTTTACTTCATCTTACTATTGCTGAATATATATAATTGAACTAGTTTAGCTCTTTAACTCATGCAAATAAGCAGTGGTTTATAGAAAGAAAACCACTTTTCCTTTCCCTTTCCCTTTTCCATTTCTTTTTTATTGTTGCTTACGGGTCCAAATTCTTCAATCCTTGCATATCTCAGGTGGATTATATTGGCCAGCTTATACTCTCAAAGTTAATGAAGGATTGGAGATTGATGGATGAACTTGCAGTTTTGCGTGCCATATTCTTGTTAGGTTCAGGTATATTGTTGTATTTTGAAAGTCTGGTTTCTGGCCCGAACGGAAATTTGAAAATTTCACTGAAATGTATGTTATTTATGTGCTATCTTCAGGTGATCTACTGCAGCACTTTTTGACTGTAATTTTCAGTAAGCTGGATAGAGGAGAAACCTGGGATGATGATTTTGAGTTAAACTTGGTACTACAGGTGTGATTAATCACTTTGAGTTAAATTGATTCTTCTTCCAGTTCTACTTGCTTAACATGGTAGAAGATAGGACGGCGATTATTTCCAATTCTGCTTGAGGAGCTTTGACTCCTGTGCCAAGTCCATACGAACTAAGGGTGCAAAAATGGGTCATGACACATGAATTTATCCATTTAAGAGTAAAAGTAAACATTTTAGGTTTGACCTTAATGGTTGTGCAGCTTAAATGGGTTCACCAATTCATGACATGATTTAAAAGAGGTCATGTTTGTATTGACTTTAAATGTGTTGGGTTTGACCCTGAATCTGTTTAACTGAATGTTGCGCGTTGGGTTGTTCCAACTCAACCTGACCTAGCATATTAATCCATGTAATTTGTAAATATATTATGGATAAACAATTGTCTACATAACCTAATATATTAACAAGGAGTGTTATTCTCAAAAAAAAAAGTTGTCATGCTCCGTTGGAGTGTTTTGACATGCTTACAACCCACTTAATTAAATGTGTTAAATGTGCATGTCTAAATTTGTATTCCGTTAATGTTAAAACTTTTAATGCAATTAATAAATGGGTTATATTCTTGTTGAATTTAATCATATTACCGTGTCAAGTCACCCAATGTGAAACAACCTACACCTACTTGTTTGGACATCCCATTTAATTACTACCTATTAGTGTTATCTAAATAGAAGACATTTATATTAAATTTCTTTCGCCTAAAAGACCATGAAATGGTGCCAATCTTCATGACAGGAATCCATTAGGAACTCTGCTGATAGTATGCTGTTAAGTGCTCCAGATTCATTGTTTGTTTCCATCACCAAGATTCATGGTTTAGAAAGTGATGAACAACCTGGTACACCAACCCTTGCTTCAACATCACGTAAGATTCATCCACATAGCTTTGGAATAGATGGTCTTGATTCCCTGAAATTCACATACAAGGTCAGTCATATGATTGAGGAGGATAGAGTTTTGGTTTCAAAATCCATGTCTTAACTTTCAGAATCACTTAAAATATGTCAGGTCTCTTGGCCTCTTGAACTGATTGCTAATGCAGATGCGATTAACAAGTATAACCAGGTAATTTTATCACCTGGCCTGCATTGCTAGGTACTTTCATTGAGTTTTCTTTGTTGACTGTTTTTTTTCCTAGCAGGTCATGAGGTTTTTGCTGAAGGTCAAGCGTGCAAAATTTGCACTTGACAAAGTTCGAAGATGGATGTGGAAGGTTTTTTTCCTATTTTTCTGGTTCATTGTTTTCTTTCTTGTGGTGGTAATGCTGGTTTAGCTTTTAGATTGTAGCAAATAGACCTCTCATCAGAGGAACAATTGCTTTAACTGGAAAGAAAGTGTGCTATTTTAAGGGCTATCATAACTATGCCCTTGTTTCTCTAGATTTCATTTGAATATATATTGTTTCAGGGATGATTACATTTTTGTCATTTGATTCATTCTGTTAGTGTCTCTTACAGGTTAAAGGCACTATGACAAATAGTCAGAAACGACACTGTTTGGTGGAGCAGAAACTCCTCCATTTTGTGGATGCTTTCCACCAATATGTAATGGACAGGGTAAGCTGCAGCTTTAAAACAGCCATAACATACATTTTGGGCATGACTTTCCATGCAGTTTTCCGTTTAAGATTTACATTATTGTGTTCTCAATTTGCAATGGCCTTGAAGTTTTGGAATTATCTACATGTTATTTTGTGGTTTTGAAGTATGCTTCAATTATGTTCCCATTTAGAGGGCATGCCTCTCCAACTCGTTTCTTTTACTTTTTCTTTCAAACAGAAGTTACGTTGTGGTCTTAGTATTTGTTCATGGCTAATAATTGCATAAATACATGCTTATCATGGAAGTCGTTATCATTTGCTCCATGTTTTATATTTTGGTTCATAATGCATGGAAGACTGAAGCTGAAGCTTTTACTCCCTGTTAGCACAATTTAAATAACTAAGTGTTACCGAAAATAGCTGTATTCAGTTGTACTGAAAATATCAGGCATCTGACCAGGATTTGTAAGCAGGTATATCACAGTGCATGGCATGAACTCTGTGAAGGTATGGCAACAGCTGGTTGTCTGGATGAAGTCATTGAAGTACATGAGGCCTACTTATTGTCAATCCAGCGGCAGTGTTTTGTGGTTCCAGATAAGCTGGTTGTTTATTGCTTTTCTTTTCTATTTTTTCCTACTTTTGTGGATTTCATATTGTCAAATTCTTTAATCTTCTTTCTCCCAGTATGGTTTAATCTGTTCTAAATTGAATTCAGGGGGCCTTGATTGCAAGTAGAATCAAAAGCATCCTCGAGCTAGCTCTGGACTTCTACTCTATACAGCAAACATTACATAGTGGTGGGACTATTTCTGCGATGAAGACTAGATGCGAAATGGAAGTGGACAGAATCGACAAACGATTTGATGATTGCGTCGCTTTTCTTCTCCGAGTATTCCACTCTTCTGTCTTTTAACCCTTAGTCTTCTTTTCATAAATAAATGTCTGCATTGGCTTTCTTTCTTTGCACTATACATTTCAATTTCAAAGCTTTTGAACCAGTAGGTGTCATTGATGACAGTATACAACGTACTTGGAAGATTGATATGTGAAAATAATTGTTTGGTTCTGATCTTGCAGATCTTGTCTTTTAAACTCAACGTGGGACACTTTCCTCATCTGGCTGATCTGGTTACTAGGATTAATTATAACTATTTCTACATGTCCGATAATGGAAACTTGAAGACTGCCATGAGCTCTGAAAGTGTTACTTCAAGGATGGGGAAAGCGTTTGGTTCTGGGATGGAGTAATGAAAATAATATGTTCAAATTGTGAAATGAAGGATTTGTGTTCTCCATTGATTTTGCTGCGTGCCCAGAAGTAAATTTGTGCAGCTTTGTTCCTATTCATATGAACTGGCAAATGGTTTGCAGGAGGCTGCGCAACTACATTATTTGAGTACAATTAAATTTTATTTATTAGGCTAACTTATAATTACCTTTTCGTATTATTAGAGGAAGGAGTTTCAATCCAGCTTTATTGCTCACATCACACCGTGTATAGTTATTATTATAATTTGTTGTATTACAAATACATTTTTTTTTTTTTGAGTTAATTATCATTCAGTCTCTCTGTTTTGGCAATATAGATCAATTAGTCTTTTGGTTTTCAATATTATTTTTTTAATTCTTCTATTTTGCAACGTTAAACACTAGTTTTTCTGTAAAAAAAAAAAAAGCTGTTAAAAGACTAAAATGAACTTTAGCAAAAGGACCAAAATGAACTTTTTCGGGCCCTTTTGAAAATCTCAGAAAAAAGGACTTTTTGGCAATTTTGGCAATGGCTTTTCTTCTTCACGAAGAACCCTAGCGCTACTAGTTTGCCAGCCGCCGTAGCCAGCCCAACTGAGCTTATGCCGCCGCTAGACCAAGACTTTAGCGGTCGCATGACCTTTGGCCATCCATTCCAACTCTAGGAAGTTGGCTAATATTATGAATACTCATTCGAGAGTTTTAATTTGGTATATTCACTTACAATATTTATCGCTGGAATTGGAAGTTCGATTTTAAGTTTGGACAATTTCATTATTTGCCTTCTAACTAAGGTTGAAGATGATAGAAAAAGTTCAAATTTCATCATTTTGGCAAAGTTCACTTTGATTCTTTGAATTTGTTTTGGATAAACAGACTATAATATCTAGTGGTCACAAAATATAGGGATTAAAAAAATAATATTAAGAATTAAAGAACTAATTTATCTATTTTACTAAAACAGAGGAACTAAAATACCTCTTCTAGTAGTTTAGTAGCAAACAAGTAGGGTGATAATTTCCCCAATTTAAAATTATTCACTCCTATTAGATTTATTGGAATTTTTTGTTTTCTTTTGACTATTCAAATTAGAATTTGGGCCAAATTATCCAATTAGCGGACATGTTAATTCACTATTTTTCTTTAAAAAAATATTAATTTACTATTTTTGCTAAACTTATTGCTCTTTAAAAATTTCCTTAGCTAGCCACTCAAATATACTACACAAAACACTTAAGGAGGGAGGGGTACGAAATGACGTCGTTTTGTGTCAAAAATTGCCATTTTGTTTTGAGTTAAAAAATTTCCGCTTCTTTTCTATTTCCCCTCGCTGTTCTGTTAGCTTCTTCCACTCTTCCATTCCTCGCTCAGTTGTTTCTTCTTTTGGGTACCGAACATGGAGCCAGCATTAACAGTTCATCATTTATTCAAGATTAAGCAAGTTTCAGGTACAGCAGCACCCTTAATTTTGATTTACCCTTCCGTTCTTTTCTTAAATTTTGTTTCTCTTCTCTCCTGTCTTATGAAGATTGAGGTTAGAGCAGCAGAAAACCAATTAATTAAACAATCAACGAGGTTTAGTTACTTGTTATACTTAAGCCACATTCTTATATGTAAATATAAATATAAATTTAAACATTTCTTTCTTGCACCTTTTCCAATTAGATTATTATTATTATTATTTTAATATTACATTTGATTGGTAGCTTTTGTTTCCTGGAACTGCAAATGTCAATTTTTAATCTTCCTCCCTACTCTGTTTTGCCAATAATGATTAAGGAAAATCAATTCCTTTTGGCTTGCTGTTGCAGTTTCTTTATGCTGAATTCCGACTTAACATTTTTGTGAAATGCAAAAGCTTTTTGAGGGTCAATGGCTCTGCTGCATCGACTTATTCCATCTTTGTTCTTGAGGCAGGTCAAGAAGAATTCTGGGTATTCATCTTTATGGGGTCCTTCTCGATTCCTTCATAATGGTACTGGAACAGAAAGTGATAATGTTGTGAATGCCATATGTGACTCCTTGAGGAGAGGCTATAATTGGGAAATTTTGAATAAAAGCTTTGATTTTGTTGAGATTAATCATTTGCTCGTTGAAAAAGTGTTGCTTGAATTGAAGGAACCGACTGATGCAAAAAGGGCTCTGGGTTTCTTCCACTGGTCTGCTCATAGGAACAACTTTGTACATGAGGTTAATTCTTATTGTGTTATGGTTAATATATTAGTACGCGCGCTGTTGACTAAGGATGCTCAAGCATTGCTTGAATCAGTTTTGAAGAAAAGTGAAGGATATTTTTCTAAATTTGTAGTTGTGGATTCCCTGCTCAGTAGCTATAAGGTCACCATCTCCACTCCATTGGTATTTGACTTGCTGGTTCAGACTTATGCTAAAATGAGATTATTTGAGTTTGGTTTTGAAGTTTGCTGCTATTTGGAACAACATGGATTTACATTGAGTTTAAAAAGTTTCAATATTTTGATTCATGTTGTTCAAAGATCTGATAAAACCTCCCTTGTGTGGAAGATTTATGAGCATATGATTCAGAAAAGAATTTTTCCGAATGCAGCGACAATCAAAAGCATGACTGATGCTTTATGCAAGGAAGGGAAGTTACAGATCATTGTGGAGATGTTGGATAAGATTCATGGGAAGAGATGCTCTCCTTTAGTGATTGTTAATGCTTATCTTGTGTTTAGGATTTTGGAGGAAGGAAGAACTGAAATTGGTATGGCTTTGTTGAAGTTCTTTCTGCAAAAGAATATGATTCTTGATACAATTGCTTACTCTTTCATTGTTTACGCTAAGCTTGGGCATGGAAATTTGGACTCAGCAATGGAGATCTATGATGAAATGCTTAGGCGAGGTTTCAGTGCAAATTCTTTTCTGTATACTTCATTTATAGAGGCCTACTGTGATAGAGGGAAAATGGATGAAGCAAATCAGTTGTTTGAAGAGATGGAAAATCTGGGTTTGAAGCCATATGTTGAGACTTTTAACTTTCTTATCCAAGGCTGTGCCAAGGCAGGAAGAGTAGATGAAAGTTTGGGTTACTGTGAGAAGATGATTGAGAGACGACTCATACCAAGCCCAGTGGCTTTTAATTTAATGGTGGCAAAGGTATGCACGACTGAGCAAGTGAAGCGAGCAGATGCCATGCTAACTCATCTGTTAGATAGGGGGTTTGTACCCAATGGGATGACATACTCGCATCTTATTGCAGGTTATGCGAGAGTCAATCAGATTCGGGAAGTTATCAAACTCTACTATGAAATGGAATATCGAGCAGTCCGTCCTGGATTACTTGCTTTCACTTCCTTGATTAGGAGCCTTTGTCACTGTGGAAAATTAGACCAAGCAGAAAAGTATTTAAGAATTATGAAAGGTAATTCACTAAATCCGAATGTGGAGATTTATGATGCAATGATCACTGGCCACTTTGAGAAGGGAGATAAAATAAAGGCACTTCAACTTTACAATGAAATGATTGCTGGTGGATTAAAGCCTCGTTGCTCGTATGATTTAGTTTCTAAGTCATAACTGATCTTTTAAAAATCAAGTTATGTTTGTTTGATTTTGGGCTAATTTAAATGCTAGGCAAGTTCTGTACATGCCTGGTTACACTTGTAGGTCCTCAAAATCAAGTTGGATGGTTACAATATCCAGGGGCGGAAAAATGACAATTGGGAAATTTATGCAAGCTAAAGAAAATGAACGAGTGATGCTGACATTCTACAACATATGTTAGTGCGTGTATTGCATATAAGGAAGAGAAGTTTGTGAATGAGCATTATTCACTGAAAGTTAATAGTTTTGGTGCAATTTGGGAGCATTTTCATTTAGTTTGAAAAGGTAGCAGGATTTGCCATCTAGTTGTTGGAAGAAAGGGTGCCTAAAATCTGCTCGGCATTTGTCATTGTTGGGTATATGCATTAAAGGTATGTATGGTAAACTAAAATCTGATTTTGATGCCTTATTGGGGATTTGGTTTCTTTCAGGTTTTTAAAATATGACTTCAGTGGAACCAGTAGTTTCGTCGGTTATTGTTGCTTATGATCCCAGTTGAATATGATTAGCACAATAGTATAGCACTCAATTCATCAATTTCTTTTTCATGTTCTAATTTTGCAAACTCATGAGATTATTTTCTTTCAAGTTAATATGTTTTTACCCTTTTCTACAGTGCAAAACGACTGAAAGATTCCGATTTCTAAGTGTTCATCACCGAGCATTCATTCTAAGCGGAAGCAAATGATTGGTTTGGACAATAAGTAATGTGACATACAAAATAATGTTTAATGAATGCAAATTACGCTGGGATAATATGATTAGTGCATGGATCATGTTTTAGAGTGATAAGTGGACTGTATCATGTGCATAAATGGGTTGCCGGTTGACCTTAATTTTGAAGAGAATTGCAGGCCTTGTACTCAAAAGGTTCCACCACTGTCTAACAACAAAGATCTTCCATCACTGTTATCTATTTGCGCATTTGATTTGTTCGATTTAGGAATAGACGATTTATAAGACTAGATGTGAACCAAAAGCTGCAATCAAGATGCTGATTTTCATGCCATTTCCTGCAACTGTTACAGAATGATGTTTCTACTACTGTTTATGTATCTCATCACCTCGAACAATTTGGTTTCACTGAGAGAATTTCTTCAAGAAATCATAAAATAGGATAAAAAAATTGGGAAAAAATGTGTACATGCCGGCATCCACCAATAAGCTCTTCTGAACTACTAACTGTACATAATTTTCAACTTCCAGTAACTGTGTAGCCCATGAAGTTCCGCCATAAAAAGGCAAACTAAAGATACAAGGCCATACTTTGAACAGTTAAACTAAAAAAGAAATTTCTCTAGCGCTACTGCTATAACTCTTCCATCAAGCTGAGCATACTGCCTTTGCTTTCTTATCTTATCGCAAAATGGTAACTAGTAATATAGAACTTGTGGGTACTAGATATAACTAACATTAAATAAGGTTCTTACAATGAGAATCTATATCAAAGTGGACAAGTAACTGCTATTGAGAAACCAAAATTGAAGACTTCAGGAACGCCAAACGGTTTTTTGTGAGATTTATCTTCTCTTCGGCTTCTGCTGCTTTTTCTCTAACCCCTTGGACAACATTCTCTGGGGCTCTCTCCACAAACTGCAAAGTGAAATAGGATTGTAAACAAATTGCAACAGTACACAGATCAGCCCACCATAACAATAATCCATGATGAAAAAGAAGTGTGTAAATGTGATGCTGGCTGGACCAGGCTAAGCAAAAACCATATATTGTAAGACTTGGTTACTATTTGAGCACATGGCAGCAAAACATGCATGGTGCTTTCAGACCAATAGGCTGTTTGTTACGCCAGTTTGAACTATCTCAATCCATGCAACAGCGGCCTTAAAGTGCAATCACATTCTCTGGTCCAAATGCTTTTTCGTTTCTGTAATCCTGAATCCTGATTTTTCTAAAATGAGCTAGAATTAGAATTAAAAGGATCAGAAAGTTTCTTCACACCAGATGACGTTCCTTTGGATGTTTTCATATCTACAAGTGCAGCAAACTCATTTCGTGGTCCTTGTCTGCTGCAGCTAGGCATCGCATATCCAGGCCAGCTGTTGGTTAAAACTTGATTAACACCCTCTACGCTAACTCTAGCTGTCCCAACTAGCAGGTATGCATGTGTACAATGAAACAGATTTCAATTTTCAAGTGCATCATACCAAGCAGCATTTTTATCATTCCATTTTTATGTTATATAAAAATAAGATACCAACACTGGAATTGGCGGACATGAACAACACTGAACCAACATAAATGAAATCCATGCACACTTAAGAGTAAATTGAAGATCATACTTTTGGAGAATTGAGGCGAGCAGCAAGCGCTTCATACTCTGTTTGCATCTTGGAAAGTCGCTTTGACAGGCGGTCAACTTCGGCTGATATATCAACCATATCGGCAAGAGGAAGATATGCTTCCAGCCCCTCACTGGCAACAAGGTGTACTGATTGGTTGGCATCCCCTGACAAACCACAAGCAACTATATTTGACAGCCCACAAGAAAAAGATGAGCATAAAAAGCAACCAGCAAAAGAAAATGGTAATTTAGTTACCCATTTTAGACCATGTTGGAACCAGTAACCATAAAAATAACAATAAACAAAAATGATGGCAAAAGTTATTTTAAGCAAACATACTTGGGACAGAGTCTCTAAAATGAACATTTTGCAGATCAAGCCTTGACAGAAGAGCCAGTACTTCCTTCTCCCTCTGCATCAACAAAGGCAAATCTGAAAACCAAATGCACTGTATAATTCCAAAAAATGAGATGCCGTATAATTATTTGATTTTACATCTGCCCAAAACAATATAAATAGTAGAGTTAAGGCAACAGCGGTATAGGTATTATTTTGCTGTGTAAATGCTGAGAATAACTTATTTACAGATATTAATAGGTAAATAACAATACTAATTCATCAAGCATTGATCCATGTGAATTTGCAAGCACCAAAAGAATTGGGTATTGAACAGAAAAGTTCTAGTAGGAGAAAAAGAAATTGCAGGATGACACGAAAGGTGACCAAGACAAGGGAGTAGGGATGTAGCAAATGCAAATTTTCATGCCTAGCATGTTCTGTTAGTAGTGTGACCACAGTCTGCCTATCAGGGTTGAGTTGAGCCAGCCCAAAACATAATTTGCTGGCCTAAAAAAAACTCAGCTGAGTTATAGAACTCACATACTGGAAGCATGGTCAAGAAAGTAAAAACTAAACTTGGGTTGAGCTTGGGCTAAATAAACCTCTGTAGCATATTATAGTAAGATTGATTTACACATTATTTGAAAAGTAAAGTATTTTATTCATCCTGGGGTCTATAGTTAGCTGATGCTACAATTATTATGCGTATTAGAGTGTAATATTTATGGTGCATCAGACTGAATAACTATTGTTTGGGGACGAATTTCCTTGACCGCTCAATACACATCAATGATCAAGGGATACATTTATGATAGAATACAACTCCAGCTGAGATTTCTAGTCAACCTGAAAAATATTGCTAATAAGACAACAAAATGAACAAACTTACAGATATATATTGGATAACTTCTTCATTTGCAACTATAGATGCAGATATTCGCTTGGCAGGCTCCACCGAGTACTCAGCTCGAGCATTCCGGACTGCTCTAGTCTAATGCATGAACAAGATTCATTGAGTTCTTAAATAATAAATGAAGTTAAAAAAAAAAAAAAATGAACCCACCAATGCTTGGAAATTTTCAAATTTTTTTATTGAGCTGGAGTTCCGTGGAAGTGAAATCTGAGGCCAAGAGGATACTATGAGTGCTTCTTTCCGTTTGGGAAGCGCCTGTATAAATCAAATAATATTTCATAAATTTCGTTATGACTTCGGGTTGAGTTTTAAATATAGAAAATTTTATCTTTATTAAATAAAAGTTTAGCAAGTACAAAAATTATGTGTTCTAAAATGGAACCCAGTGACTGGCTCTAAATACTGCAAATAAATTATACGCAATAGCATTAGATAACTTGTTGGAACTAATGGCCATTGTTCAAAAGCGAAAAAAAAAAAAAGAATAGCATTTTTTCACTCTTTATTTTGGTTATTACAGCACTACACTTGTGCTAAAAGAAGAAGAGTGCTTGCAACTACCCCATTAAAGTAATAATTGTGATGAAGTATATGACTAATTAAAACTGAGTGTACCTGAGGTGAGTGCTCCCACACAAATAATGACAAGCACAAATGAAGAAAAACATCAGAAAATGAATGCATTCAAAAATGACAGATGACAACAATTTATCCCATGCATATAAGAATAGTACCCACTACACAAATTTGCAAAGGGCTACACACACAAATTTTCTCCAACAGAAGAATTTGCTTTAGAAAGAAGGACCCACTAAGCATAAGCCTCCTCTAAAACAAAGAAAAACCCCTCACATAAAGCAATAGCTATCCAAGCTAAGTTTTGAAATGATTATGCTCAGGAGGCACAGTATAAGGTCAACATGGAGATGGACAAGAAAAGATTGGTGAAACCTTACTTTAGTAGAAAATGTGTCAGCATGAATCCTAAGGGCAAACTTTAGATTATAAAAAATAAAAAAGATGACACGTTACATTAGTCAACATGACATCCAATACAGAAATAGTAGAAAACAGTTACCTGCCACAATTCTTCAGTGACAAATGGCATGAATGGATGTAGCAACTTCAATATATTTTCAAAAACATACAGTAGAACTGCCTGTGACATTGATGCCCCTGAAGAATCACCTCCAGATTGATAAAGGCGAGCTTTACTGGCTTCTATATACCTGGTAAAAAGGAGAAAAGTTTATACCGGGGCAGCAGGTACAATATTAAAACAAACAGATGTTTAAGACAAGAAAACATGTTATCCAGATGGATGACCAGAGGGCAGTGGACGGCGTTTAGACCTCCAGAACTAATATCATTTGATAGCAAGAAGTTTAACATTTCAACTAAATGCTGTTCCAAAATTCTAATGATACAATGTGCTATGCGATAGAAAATTTTTTAATATGTCAAAGGCCAGTTCCATAAATGTTATGCAGCCAAAATAGCAGAAGCATTAAGCAAGTTCTAGAGAGTGATGCATTAAAAAAAAAAGGGGGGGAAGAAACAGGGAAAAAAAAAAAAAACCATTCAATGATACTGGCTATTGTGGGATTGGGATTTTACAGATTTAAGAAGACATATTTGATAGCAATCCCAATATTAAATATCAGGCCATGGGGGGAGAAAACAAAATAATGGACAGGAGAGAAGTTAAATTGATGCAATGAGAAAACAGGAAATCCAAAAATTTGGAAAAGACAGGAGTAAAATAGATGAAATGAAAAAGAGGAAATCCAAAAATTAATGGAAGTTTCCACTGTATTTTATCCATAGGAAATTAGTCTGCACTATGCAATAGTTACATCAAAGTATCATTCTCATTACCAGGAAATCAGAATCAGTGGCAAGATAAAGTGTACATTTTGCGAAAAAATAAATAACTTACCAATCAGCAAAATCACTCCAAAAGAAGTCATATGTTTCTCTTCCAACATCTCCAAAGAAGAACTTGTCATAACTTGCAGTGACCATGTCAATAAGTTTATGCAGTTTTGAAACCTGACAAGTAATCAGCTATTTAATGAAACATCTAAATGCAATGCAGTATACAGACAACAAGTGAAAACTAATTTCTCACCACCCAGCATTCTGGCAAAGGTAGCTTTAGTAAGGACTCTTCTTTGTCAAACTAAACATCAAATAAATTGTTTTAATCAGAGAACAGAGTAATACATGCCTCAGGTACAGACATGACAGTAAAAAAACATGTATTGCTATAAAAACAGTAAGAATAAAATGAAAACCTTAAAAATCATAACATTTTCCCAAGCAGGTATATCATTTGGACTTGGCAAATTTTGCAATACAAACTTGCCAGCATTCCACAGTTTGTTGGTGAAGGCTTTGTTTGCAGTCAACCTCTCAGTGGACAAGTTAATGTCCTGGATAAAAATTAAAAAGAATGTAGATTAAACAATTTTTAATGTCGACAGGACAGCACAGACATGATGCTTGAGGTTTTGAGGCAGTAATTTGGAGGATTATAAAAAAAAGAACAAACCTGCCCAGCAGTGCCTAATGCAAGAGTAAATCGTAAAGCATCAGTCCCAAATTCCTTGATTGTATCAAGAGGATCTACTACATTTCCCAGCGTTTTAGACATTTTTCGTCCCTGAAACACAAAATAGGACTCATCATAACAGTAGAATTCATAAACTTGTAAATAATATTAATCCTAATCGAGTTTGGGAAGTTTCTGAGTATAATTTGTATGATAAATGTGTTTAGACAAATTTATGGAAGAATTTTTGCTCGCCTGTGAATCACGGATAAGTCCATGGAGATAAACATATGAAAATGGAACTGTTCCAGTAAATTCAATTCCCATCATGACCATCCTTGCCACCCAAAAGAACAAAATGTCATGCCTGTCCAAACAAAAGCATTCATCAATAACAGCAATCATGATGTGGCAAAGCAAATAGACAGAAGCAGGGAAAAAAAAGCTACACACATTGTGCAGGCCCTAAGAACTTTGTGACAGAATATTAAGAATCGAACAAAAAAGCTGAAGCAGCAAGAGAAGCACATACCCAGTTTCAAGCATTGTTGTAGGATAAAATCTCTTAAAATCCTCTGACGATGTGTCTGGCCACCCAAGAGTACTGAAAGGCCACAGGGCACTGAAAGCAGAAGTTAAATGACACAACATGAGGAACGAGAAATTTCATTTCTTAGTGTATCATTGTTCAGAATGGGAGCCTTAGCGCAACGGTAAAGTTGTTGCCATGTGACCAAAAGGTCACGGGTTCAAGCTGTAGAATCAGCCTCTTGCAGTAAATGCAGGGTAAGGCCGCCTACATTTACACCTTCGGGTGTGCGGCCCTTCCCTGGACCCTGCGTAAATGCGGAATGCCTTCATGCATTGGGCTGCCCTTTTAGTGTATTATTGTTCAGCCAAATACATAATTATGCCCCTAACATTTGCTATATTTCCCTTGTGGCACCATATCGTTTCATTGTGACCTACTGGACACCTCTCGTTTCATTTTCAACCACAGACTACAAAAATTACATTCTCCTGAAATGATAAATAGCCTAACATTTCTCCAAATATACACAACAGATACTAACAAAAAATTATATACCAACAGTATTTAGCACACTAAGCTCCCATAACAGACCGAGAAGTAATGTTTGGTCGCATGACATAGCCTATCAAAAAGAATTGCCTTTGAGTTTATTATGACTTTGTTTAGGCTATAATATATCAAAGAGAAGCAGTGTGGAGAGTAAAAGCATAAAGTAACAAAAATTTCCCATCCCATAAAAAACTGTAAACAGTTCTATTCACCCTATTCATGAATCATTTGCTATTGTAGCAAATAGTCATTAGGCAATTGAGCAAGTGGTCTATAAGTGGTTGCATAACTCTTTCATCTTTTAATTTACAACTAACCCATAATAGAAAATGACCAATTGTTGGAATTCATGTATAACACACCTTGAAAACCATGTGTCAAGAACATCTGGATCTTGATATATTTCTATATCTTTTCCATATTTCTCACGAGCTTTCTGAAGGGCTTCATCAGCATCCCTGGCAACTATATAATCTTCTTCAGAGCTCTTTCCCACAATATACCAAACAGGTATGCGGTGTCCCCACCATAGTTGTCTGCTTATGCACCAATCCTTGATGTTTGATAGCCAATGATTGTAAATCTATTATCAACAAAAAGAAAGTGTGAAAAAAGCAATTAACATCAACAGATAAAGTATATTGTCTCTCATAGTTGACTAAGGTAGATTGGTGGCTAGTGCTTGGTACCATCCACATATATTATAATGAAGAATGACCAAAATTTACAGAGCTATATCAGAAAACTGGAGCTGGTAGTATATATGGCTCAGATAAATGCCTATCAGTAAGTGAAGGAAGAAAGAGCATTATTATGAATTCACACACCTTCTCAAATCTCTCAGGCATAATGGTTAGCTCTCCCGTTTCAACAGCACGTAGAGCCTTCTCCGCCAAGGGCTCCATGGTTACAAACCACTGCTTGCTCACCAATGGTTCTATTATCTAATAGCAGGGAGAGAAAGATATCAAATTTTCACTTGAATATATTTAAAGAAGTTCAGCAATAATATTCAAAAGCACAGAAGAAAAATTATTTACGCACTTCTCCACCACGTTGTGATCTGGGAACCCGTAAAGTGTGTGGCTCCTTTTTCACCGCCAAGCCTGTCTCCTCAAGATCTGACCATAATTTCTTCCGTGCCTCAAATCGATCAAGACCGCTGTAATTCCAAGATTCATTTCATATCTTACATAGTATTCTTCAAAGAACTAAATGATATTAAACACTTACCTGAATAGTCCAGCAACATCATTAAGTGTACCATCTTTGTTCATCACATTAAGTATTGGGAGACCAAGCTTCCTAGCAAGAAGGTAATCATTATGATCATGCCCTGGGCTTATCTTCAACACACCAGTCCCAAATTCTTTATCCACATGCTGGCAAAAAATTAATTAGGTCATTTTCATGAAATTATTTTGAATAAGTCAAAGGAAATGAATATCATTGAAATAAACAAAAGTATGTTATGAGATCTTCTAAGTAGTCTTTGGTTCAAGTATACCTATTTTTCGGGAAGTCCACTTCCCGGAAGTACGCTTGCAGGGAAGTTATTTCCTAGGAAGTTAAGATTGAAGATGTTTGGTTAATATATTGAATTCCAGGGAAGTAAATTTTATTTAATAAAACATTATTTTAAAATGACACTTCTAACCTTTATATAAAATAATGGAATAAAATAAATAAAGGATAAAATAGAAATTTCTTATCCTTTATGGCACAAAAATTACACTTCCTTGGGTTGGAGAGGGAAGTTACTTCCTGTGTGGAAAGGGAGTTAGAGTTATTTACTTCCCGGGAACTTCTTATTTTTTGGGAACCAAACGATCAGTTTTACTTCCTGGTAAGTTCAACTTTCCGAGTCTACTTACCCCCAACTAAATGATACCAAAGAATTGGGGAGAGGTAGATTTTCTATAGCACCTAGAATGTAGCATATACAACACCACCCTTTCATTCTGCATATTGTTGGTCTCATCAAACTTGACTAGCCTTAATTTCAAAGGCATAAAATAAGGTCAAACACTTTCTAAGTACATATATAGAAAAAGACTGCATGTAAATGAACTCTGCCATTCCTTTGGCGTGACTATGTGAAAACAACATGATTTGCACAACGCAGTGAGTCTAGAGATTGCCCTTATTTGCATGGAGATGGGTGGACAGCAAAGAGAGGAATATGTTATCCGCTACAACTTATGTATCTTAAATTAAACCAATGGGCTTTGGTTATGATCTTAGGCAATTACTTATATAAACTGACATTGTGTTTGCTTTCATATAGGTGTTTTTAAATTTTCTTTTCTAACATCAATAATTTATTTTTGCTGTTCAAATCATTATGGTATCTAGCAATGCAAACATCTGAAATTCAAATAAAGTTGAAACTCTAATGTAAATGAAACAAATATGTAAGATGCAAGTCATTAAAAGAAAACTGTTTGTCTTACTCTGTCAGAGATGATAGGAACATGACGACCGTATGTCATAGGTACAATTGCCATCCTTCCAATGTACTTAGAATAACGATCATCCTGCATTTCGATCCAAAACATTGAATTTAGCTTAAATTCCAAAAAAAAAAATTCCTCAATTTTGCATCCATACATGGGAAAAGAGGATTGCACACAGACATGCACAACAACTGAATCACATGCAATATGAATATAATGCTCTCATGTTCCTACGGAAAGGAAATTCTATAGCATTTACTTCAATACAAATGAACATCATATCAAGTGAACATTACAAAGAATGCATTTTGAACTTTTGGTAGCTAGAAATAAGCTTAGAATTCTAAATAAATCTGAATAAAAAACATTTTGTTTGCTAAACAACTAATAATATGGATACTAAAAAAAATATACGCACCTTGGGATTAACAGCAAGGGCTACATCACCAAATAATGTCTCTGGGCGAGTAGTTGCTACTGTCAGGTAGTCGCTCCTACAGGAAGAAAAACATCAAACATAATTGTAATATGAAAGAACTATAACAGCTTGGTTTAGCATAACAGACATGATATCCAAGAACACAATAACTAATAATTTCCTATTCAGTACAAATTTACCTCCCTATAACTAAAAGGAAACCAAAGCAATAGCACCTGGGTAGCATCTTATTGTTAAAGCATGCATCATAAATTTGAAAAGAAAAAAGAGCACATCACTCTCTTATGATTACCTTGAACCTCCGGCAACACGGTACTTGATATAATACAGAGTACCAGGTTCTTCAGAATATTCTACTTCCTAACAAAAATAATGAAGAAAATTTGTATTAAATTCCAGAATTTGCGGAAAAAAAAGATTCACTTGCCAACTTCATGAATCCAAAAATAGCATACCAAGTCTGACACTGCCGTCTGCAAATTTGGAGACCAATTAACCAAGTAAGACCCTGAAAGATATTATCAATTTACTTAATTGTTAACCATCATGCAACTGCTCAAGGTCAAAAACATTATATTTGAAAGGTACCATGATACAAACAAATTAGTAATCCTAGAAAGAAAAGATGGGAAAAAGCTTTACCATAATCAGATCCTCCCAACTTAATAAAAGTAAAAGAGGATGGAAAAAGAACATAGGCAAAACCCTCATGACAGCAAAAATCAAATGTATCTAAAATAACAACAGTTGAAGCTATAGTATGTTCCTTGCGAGATGAGTAACAAAATGTTTCAGCCAAAACTTGGGGTTATACCTTGATATATTAAACCTTTTTCATGAAGTCTGATGAAGGCCTCAATTACAGCTCCTGCAACAAGTTGAACTCGTGGACTTAGAATACAACACTTATTAAAAGTTCAATTCCAAATAATAAATGCAGTCAAGATGATTTTATAAGACATGCTGAATATATACAAGAAATGTGGCAAAAACAAGGAAGAAAACAAAAGATGATGACTCATTTAGCAGATAATGTTGTGAAGCATATCTGCACCAGCTCCAGACAAAGACTGTTTCTGGACTGATCAATCTTGTATTTCTATAAGTTGGAAAACTGTCTTACGACTTAGCTGCTCATCGAGGGTGAAGCACTCTCTTCCCCAATCACAAGAAGCACCAAGCCTCTTAATCTGATTTGTAATGGTTCCACCATATCTGAAAACACGATCAACCAAGTAAGAAAACCATGACACATCACAGGGGGTAAGAAGGATATGCTAATGAAAGTATATCAAAATAACTAGCCAAAGACGAGGGCATCCTCAGACTCTTTAAAGCTCTACCTTTTTCCCAAAAATGATAAAGGACCACAGGACAAGAAAAAAATTGAAATGAAATTATATTGTAAAAAGAATCAAATGGAATACATAAAAGTGAAGCCCAAATGAGAAGGTATTTAGTGAATAGTAGCTAAGAAAAAGGACCTACCAGGAGGGGGATTGGCTTGGTTTAGCAATAAACTGATCCCTATAAGAACTTATGTTCAAGATGTTTATTTTCAACTCTGTACTATCAGAACTCCCGCTAAAGATTCTAACTCAATGCCCATGCCCTAGAACTATCCTCCAGCCTCTGAATATACATTATGGAATAGGGGAGCAACAGCCACTCTTCTCCATTTTTCTTGAAAAATTCCTCCAACAGTAGCTTGGACCCACGAACAATAAAAGTTTTCACTGCAGTTGTCACTTTCCTTTTTTCTTAAAACATCCAAAAATAGCTTTGTCCATGAACAGCAGTTAAAAGTTCTACCGTTCCACTATGCATATAACCTTTACTTATAAACCCATGGGTTGTTCACTCTAGAAGTACTAGTTACTTCACCCTCATTAACAGTGAGCATCTACACCACCAAAATAGAAATGCTGGCTGCATAACCAGAAACTCAATGTTGTGGATGCATTTGTGGGTCAGATTTGCAAGTGCAGACTTCATTAGTTCAGATTGGTCCTAGTCCTACATGTTGATTTGAGCTGATTTCCTTTAATAGGTAGTTATTTTCTTTAATTAAATAAAACTTTTGTTCGGGTATGCATTCTTTTATTAGGAAGTTCATTATTTCTTTTATTTAGGAAACCTACAATTTAGAACTTCTATTTCTGTAATAAGTCTTGCCTATTTTTAAGGCTATTGTAGCAATAAGTCTAATAAGTCAATTCTCATCAAACCACGATGTAGAGACTATCTCTAATAAGTCTTGAACTCTCTCTAATGAGTTTTGAGATCAGATATGCTCTCTAACAATTTCCAAGGTCTTAAGTTTCCTTTGAAGAGCTTGAATTATCTAAGCTACAAAGAGAATAATGGTGGCTGTTTAGAATGGACCCCTGACAAGATCCTACTCCAGGTTTTCTCTGACCAAATTGTTCATTTGCATAGGATTCCAGAAACAGAGATAGTAAATTGAACATGTATAGTTGCTGTTTCATTGGTAATCATCCACAAAAATGGGTTGCTTGGGTTCCTTGCCTGAGTCTTGCTACAATACATCTTTTATTCCTGCCCTCCAAAGTACTCCATTTAAGGTTGTGTATAGCCATGACCCTCCTTGCTCGCTCACTTATAAGGCTAATTCCACTACAGTTGATGCTTCCCTGTTGGATTGGTATCAGATTCTGAAAGACAATTGGGATTATTTTCTGTTAGCACAATGGCAGATAAAGGAATATTATGATAGGGGGGATAGGAATCTGATGCATAGTTGGTGATCGGGTCTGGCTCCGTTTACACCCTTATTGACAGCATTCAGTTTGGTAAAACATTCACGGTGAACTCTCACCCTAAAACTATGGATCATTGAGCTGGAATTTCCTATTGCCAGTCCAATCCATAACATTTTTCATGTCTCTCTGCCAAAAGAATTCAATGGTTCTCAACTGCCCCCAGTTACGGCATTGCCTTCTACGGAAGAGAGTGTGTTGTTCCCTGCCCTCACGCATTCCTTAGTGATCGTTTAAAAGGCGAACCAAAGAGATTATGCTTCATTGAGCAGGTCATCCAGCAGCAGATACATCTTGGGAGGACTTCCTTTTCCAGCAGTTGTATCCTTCTTTTCAGCTAGAAAGCTTTTTCGAGGGGAGGGGGTAATGTTACGGATGCATTCATGGGCCAGACACACGTGCAAACTTCATTAATTCAGATTGGTCCCATGTGCCGGGTTCAATTGGTTACGTACTCAAATTTATGAATAGAAAATAAACTACTGAAATGCCAACCAGATAGAAGCAAACAGAAGTAGTGGCACACAAGCATATGTATCAAGAAGTGCAGAAGGCACAAGATGCACAATCAGGAAAAATTACATATTAAAAAACTATGTGAGTGAGTAAAATGGGATCCGTACTTCTCTTTCCACTCCCAAACACGTTTTATGAACTCTTCTCTACCCAGTTCACTCCGTTTTATTCCTTCAGATGCAAGCATTTTTTCTACAACCAACTGGAAAGAGAGACAAACAAACTTAGTTGATAATAACAGCATGAAAAAACTAAGGGCTGTTTTGGTATCAATTTTGCTGCTGGTTAATTGTTAGCATTATCACATGCTAACAAATTGTATCTTGAAAATTGATTTAACGGAAATATAAAAACTACTTTCAATGTTTATTTTGTTGCAACCTGTTTCTGTTCTAAATAATCAAACACAAAGTAAATATACATCGATAATATAATGTTCTTAGACAACTGAAAAACTATACCTAAAGGCCAAAAATGCAATTGATACCAGCCATATAAGATGTGAAAAACTGATGCTTCCCATAAGACTTATTTCTGACATGATATGAGAAAATCAATGCAAAAAAATGAAACAAATATTTCAAAAATAACAATATAATTTTTTATGCAGTGATGACATGTATAATTTTCTTCATAATCTCTTAAACAAAAAGGGGAAATGTATATTTTTATACTACAACATGTCAGCCTAAGCATGAGCCTTTCAGCCTTCAGACAAACCTGTGTTGCAATACCAGCGTGGTCAGTCCCAGGCAGCCACAGCGTTGGTTTTCCCCTCATTCGATTGTATCTAACCATGATATCCTGGTAAAGAATTGGAATTAGATAAAGTAGATATGTTAATATGTTAGCAAGCAAGATCAGTTATTTTACATTTATTTCTTAGTTTTACATTTATTTCTTAGTTTTTCTGATTTCCAGCATTATAGGAGGGTGTTCCTCCACTTTCTGTTGATGCTTTTGTTTCCCTAACTAGTAGGAGGCTTACCTCCACTAGGCAGTTTGTTTCCTTGTTAGTAGGGGCAGTAAAATTGTGGTACATGCAGATGTTGGAAGATATTCCAGATCCAAGTTGGGAGGAATTTTCTCACCAATGCAACCTTCGCTTTGGCCCTCCTATCCCCAGTAACAAGCTAGGAGAATTGGCCAAACTCAAACAGCTTGGGTCTGTAGCAGATTACCAAAACAAGTTTGAGGTTTTGGTATCTCAAGCTGGTACTCTCACGCAATTTCAGAAAGTACAGCTGTATCTCAGTGGTTTACAGGAAGCCATAGCTATCAAGGTTGAACTTCATCAACCTAAAGATTTGGTTACAGCAATGAGCATGTCTAGGTTGTATAAGCGCAAATTGTTATCTCATTCCTCAACTTTCTGTGATAATGAAATCACATGGGTAATGGAGCCTCAATCAAATCATTCGGTGAAACGGCTAACTAAGGACGAGATGGATGATAGAAGGAAGAAAGGTCTTTGTTTTAATTGTGAAGAAACCTATGTTCGCGGGCATCAATGCAAGAAATTATTTTGGATTGATTTAGTTGAAGGCAACATAGATGAAGCAACAGAAGAACTGCAGGATCAAGACTTCTGTTACTAGTATCTTGGTTTTGTGTTTGAGGACAAGCGCATTTTGGAGGGAAGCAATGTTAGCAATCCAAATCAATTATTTTACAGTTATTTCTTAGTTTTACAGTTATTTCTTAGTTTTACATTTATTTCTTAGTTTTTCTGATTTCCAGCATTATAAGAGGGTGGTCCTCCACTTTCTGTTCATGCTTTTGTTTCCCTAATTAGTAGGAGGCTTACCTCCACTAGGCAGTTTGTTTCCTTGTTAGTAGGGGCAGTTATCCTCTGTAATCATGTATTTAAATGCAGTTGAATTCAATGAAAAGGGAGCTTGAAAATCCAAATCAGTCTTTGAGCACTTTAGCCTCAAGAGGTCAATAGGTTCCCTCCTTAGAGCCTGAACAACAGCAACCATAGGTAGCAAGAAAAGAAATCCTAACCCTCTATCCCAAACACCAACCGAACCCTCACCCTATAGACCCATAACTAGATCCTTTACCCAGGACCGTAACATAATCACTTGAATAAATTGAAATTAAAATAAAACAGCAGCATAGAGCACCAATAAAAGCAACAAGCATTCATGGCATGTAAACAGACCCCCATCTATTAATATCCAACATACTTATCTAAATTGATAAGGTGCAGATAAATAGTTTCAATAAAATAGCAAGCAAAAGGGGTATAAAAATAACTAATGCTTAGTGATCAAATAATTTAATGTTCACATCTTTTGATATAGAAGAACATTTTCCTTTGGAACAAATGAATGAGAAAAATATCTCAACTCAGTTTATCATAAGAAAAATTATGAAACCATTTTGTAAAAGATGTCAGGTTACTTGCTCAAATCGGGCAGGAAAGATTACTTAAACAAAGAAAGAAGGATCAATCAGTAACAGAAGTTGCCAAAGTTACTGCAGGTTCTAAGTGTCAAGATAGCACTAGCAAAAACATTTCATCCAAAAATAAGGAAAATATGCACTAGCAAGGTGTAACACATCTTGGTCAGCCCAGCAGTATATGTATATATATAACCTAGATTATAGAGAGAAAAATTATAAAAGAAATGCACATGAAAAACAAAATAAAGTATCCTAAATTCACTGTCACAACCTCAAGGGTCACAAACATAGCATGCCCCATGTGCAATGAACCTGTAACATTAGGAGGTGGCATGGATATCACAAAAGGATGACTTCCTTGCTCAAAATTTGGTTTAAAGTACCCTTGGGACTCCCACCTAACACCAAAAAAAAAAAAAATTACACAAAATATCATGTTATAAAAACATATGATAATAATAACCCTTAAAGAAATCTCACGAATGCAGCAGTAGGCTATGCACATTTAAACATGCCAATTATACAAAATCGCACACTTACAGAAGAAGAAACATGAAAAGTTACCAATTATATATCCGTTCCTCTGATGAAAAATCAAAAGACTTTGCAATCTCTGGAGAAGTAAATACGCCATTTTCAGCTGCAGCAACTGACATTGCAACAAAAAATGCTAAATATATGTTGCTAAAAAAAATACGATAACTACAATAAATTCCAACTTATTCCAATTAATTTACTCAGAAAAGGAGAAACAATATTGAAGAAATTAAAACCGGAGCCTAGATTTAAGAATGCATTTAAAATAATTTAGTGGAAAAAATTACCTACTTGGTTTAAAATTAATCTAATTTCAACAATAATTCATTAAACAAAGAAAAAGGAACAAAACAACCAAATGCTATGTTAAAATTATCAAACATGGTTGCATTGAGTTTAATACTCCATTTGGTTGCTGAGAATTTTAAGCATTAGATTGTCAGTTACTATGAAAGAAGAACAGCGATTTTCAAATTTACCTGCGAAGAATCTAGGCTTGGGACGAGAGAAACGAAAGTGGGAGAAAGCAATGCAACGACGAGGTTGGGAGAAGAAAAGAGGATTGAGCCTGTAAGCAGAGCACGAAGATAGAAGAAATGGGGTGGATAG
Organism: Croton laevigatus; assembly: GCA_949640765.1. NCBI lineage: Eukaryota > Viridiplantae > Streptophyta > Magnoliopsida > Malpighiales > Euphorbiaceae > Croton > Croton laevigatus. The sequence goes on from CATIWJ010194288.1 coordinate 31,215, forward strand.
AGCCATGTACTTCGTCAGTGCAGTGTCTCTACAATCTATATCTGACTTGTATTTGTTTAGGGACGGTATTCGATATATTTTTTGGAGAATTTAGTGGATAGCATATTTTCTTATTAGCAAATACCAACATTTTTCATAAATACTAAATGGTAAATTCTAAAATCTGCAATTTTTTTAATCCAAAATTATGTTTCAATTTTAAAAATACTAAAATACTAAATTTCTAATTAAAAATAATTAAATATCAAATATTAATTTTGAAAAACTGAAAAGTGAAGAAACATTGCATATGCTGGAACTAGGGCTCCGTCACCACCTCCGCTGCTAAATGCATCCAACTGGCAATCTAAGGGTACCAATCGAAATCCTTCACACCGTTGAGTCGTCCGGTACCTTCATAATTGCCGTCAGATTATCAGAAGACGGTTAAAAGCTCGAACGAAAATATGAGTCACTACCGGTTGGAAAATTACAATCCTGGACTTTTCATTGAGTTCCCAATGTGATTCAAACATTTTTCGATCGGTTTCACTCGAAAAACTTGTTGCCGATGTGAATCCAAACCATTAATTCAATAAGTTAGATCCTTTTATGAGTTAAAATGTAAAAAATTTTATTGCTTAAGTGTTTGAATGTAATTATTACTATCAATATACAAACAAACAATAAGTATATAAAATCAATATATTAACAAATACGGTATGTAAAATTAATGTTTATATATTGATTTTATATAATGAGTATATAGATCACCATAAGTATATATAAATTAATATATAAATCACCATAAATATATATATATATATAAACAAATAATCAGTATGTAAAAATTGATATTTATGTATTTAGTCAATATATAAATATTAGTTTTACATATTGAAGAGTATATAAATCACCATAAGTATATAAACAATCAATATGTAAAAATTGATATTTATATACTCTTCAATATATAAATTGATTTTTACATACGTATCAGTATATAAATTTTATTTTTGACCAAACAAACAATATATAAAATTGACATTTATATATTTATCAGTATATAAACTCGATTTTGCATAGTATAATATACTTATCATATATATATTTATGGTGATTGAATTTATATACCAAACAACAATGTATATAAAATCAAAATTTATATATTGATAAGTATATAAATGTCATTTTATATTCTATTCATTTGTATAAATATCAAATTTATATACTAACTAGTATATAAGTATAAAAAACCAAGTTCACATATTCAATTTATATACTCATCACTATATAAATAATAAATTTATATACTTATGTTTGTTTATATACTGATTTATATATTGATGTTTGTTTTTATACTGATTTATATAATGATGCCCCATTAATAATTAAAATTAAGCACTTAAACAATAAAATTTTTTACATTTTAATCTATAAAAGGACCTAACCGAAATGAATAAAAACTTCATGGACTAAGTTGAAATTTTGCTTGATATTCATCTTCTTCCTCCCGTCCTTGATGAAAAAACCTAGCCGCCTTGCTACAAATTTAAACAGCTGCCGTGATGTGGAGGCTACCTCATGAAGTTGGACGTTTTCCGTGACTTGTTGATACGTTCCCCGCCTTGTGGATTCTCTGTAAAAAAATTGAGCAGAAACTTTTACAAACTTGTGGATATCTACACGGAATGTGCTTTTTAATTCGGGACGCATTATTTATTTTGAATTTTTTTTTATTATTTTTAGGATAATTATATTTTTATTTAGTAGTGTGTATTAATTAAATTAGGTTACAATTAGGGTGTGAAATTAGTTTCCTTGATGATTAAGTATTAGATTATTTATTTTCCTATTTAGATTAGAGTTCTTATTTCTTTATTAAATTAGGTTTTCTATAGTCTAGTTATTATTTTCTATAAATAGAGATTTAACTCAATATTGTAATAATCTATTATTCTCTAATTTTTATTTCAATAGAAATTTAGCTTTTGCCTTTCTTTCAAGATCCTTTACCGTTTTTGTTTATCTTTCCTTCCAATCAAACGATTAATCCCTTCAAGCTATTATGTCCTGTGTCAGTTGGTATCAGAGCAAATTATCCATGACCTATGAATACGATTCTGCTTTGGACGGATACATATTCGTTCCTGATAGATGCGTTAGCGATCGTGCGAGTTAAACTTAACCGTGCAGCAAACATGTGAGATGGCATGCATGCTGGAAGAATTTAAGGACAAGCATCGTCTTTATATGGCACAGTTGAGAGATGTAAACGCACGATTAGCTTTGAAATTGAGTTGCGACCAGTAGCAGAGCTGGCTTATGCTTATGCCTAGCATGGGCGCCAGCTCACCCTCATATTACAAGCTCATCATATACAATACTACATATATCTATGAATAAAGTATAACAATTGTTTTTGTTTTATAGTCTTATTAAATAAATTATTATAACACAGCTCTAGTGTTTTCACCCATCTTTATTTTAAATTACACTTCAAATGTTAATTTAATTGTCCTAATTAATAAATATCCATCAATTTACTTTTATACAAAGAATTTAACAATAAAAGGTTATATAAATACAAAAAGAATAACAAATTTATTTTATAAATTATTAAATTATTGTTTAATTTTATTATTGACTTTACATGTGGTTATGTGTTCATACTTATTAAAAAAAAAAAACTTTTTAAGTTACTTTCTAAGAAGTTAAATGAAATTGTATTATATAATATTCTAATTCTCTTTAATAAAATGTCTCGATGGATTCATTTATTTACCTTCTCATTTTCTTATATAATAATGTTTTATCCAATTAATTTTTTTTATAAATAAAAATTGCTATTTTCAAAGAATAACGACCTTGAAAAATATCATTATTACATCTTCTTTTTTCGCAATGTGACATTTTTATCGGGACAAATTTTTTAATGAAAAATTTGTAAGATGAGTGAATTAAAAAATTAGCCACTAGGAAACTGCCGCCTTCAACCTTTTAAGAGTTAAAATGTATCAATTTTATGAAAGCACCATTTTAGGAAATGAATTCAAAAACACAAATCTATAAATATATTAAAGCTGAGATGAAGAGAATTTTTAGGGCATATCTCTCTGCTCATTATTTTAATTATTTATTTTTTGTAATTTTTTGAATTTTTTCTTTCTTATTAAATTAACAAAAAAAAAAAGCTATTAACGTGGAGATTGGATTGAAATAGCATAACCTTATTAGATTAGATTTTTACATTGATAGAGTACTCTGCTTGGGAGATTTGAGGAAGATGATTAATAAGCCTCGAATCCGGAATCTCAGATTCTAAAAAAAAGGTACCTTACCACTAGACTATTCTCTTGGACTTACTTTATTAGATTAGATTAGCTATGTATTCGGTGGATATCAAAATAGTGGCCTATATACAATTAAACTTAAACCTTTATTAAAATTTCAAGATTTGAATTTCGTGTCATCCCCATAAAAAATTATTCTAAATCTATTTAAAGAGAGTAATTTAAATTAAAATTATAGTTTTACTCCTCCATCATCCCACCTTCATCGTCAGTAGAACAATTATGATAGATTTGAAAATTTATTATTTAATTATTGTTAGGGCTATTGATCATTGCATATTGTTACATTACACAAGTAATCTTGATAATTGTGTAAATGATCAGATTCGTACCATTAGAAGAAAATAAATAAATAGAACTTTGAGTAATGATCAAGTTTTTATAAAAAACTAATTAATTTCTGCAAAAGAAATCTTATATGTATTTTTATTTACTTAATTTTTTTAGTAAATTATAGACCAACAAATCAATCCGCCCCGAAACGCTGATATCCACAGTAAAAGTCCATACAACAACACCTACTTTAAAATTTTATAGAAAATAAACTATTCATTTAGAAAAATTTCAAAACCTACTTGAGAGTTTTGAATTTTTTTTGGAGATTTTTAAGTCTCTCAAATTAATTTTGCGAACAATTAATACAACACAGACATTGAACTTTACAACAGTTGAAAACTTGCATTTTATTTCAAAAATATAACACTCTGAAAAAGTTCTAAAATTTTTTTTCATTTCTAGAAAAAAAAAATACATATCTGAATTTTATGTTTAAAATATGTTTCTATATTTTATTAAAATTCATCAAAGTCATATAAGTAACATTAATTAAATCACTAGAAATTTTTTCAAGGAGATTCAAATAATTAATTTAATTAAAAAAATATCCATCACCCAATTTAAATTAACCATTAACATTAAATTTTAGAATTTCAGACATAAAAACTCAACAATAGTCAATAAACCCTACAATCAGTCTCCTATTAAACTAACCAATTAATTCAAAATTTATTAAAAAAATTAAATAAATCACAATCTATAATGACCCTAAAATAAACTACTCAAATGCTATATGAGAAATAATAAAGATGAAAAGAAGTAAAACACTTAAAGAAAGTTTCAAAAAATTCCAACAGACTTTGATTGTAACCTTGAAATCACAGCTCTTCAATCTCTCTCTCTCTCCTTTTTTTTTTTTTAATTGATTTGAGTTTCATACTTTTTCCTCTTT
>CATIWJ010194306.1:0-34955 GCA_949640765.1 Croton laevigatus
AGTTCACCTTCTTCCCCATTCATTTTCTATGATTCTTTCGTGTTTTTGAGGTTTGAGTTCATGGTTTTATAGGGAGGAAGAATTCTTTGATTTAAAATAGACGAAACTTTGAAATTTGCCAAACAAATTTTTTTTGGGGGGGGGGGGGGAAATAGAGCCAAAATTTTGGTTGCATTTTGTGGCTATTTTTTAACACCTTTTACTTACCACAACCCGCCATCTATTTGAAGATGCAACCAAAATATAAAGCGCCACTATGGCAAAAATTTTCGCTTCCCTACAAGCCTTTTCACCTCTGATATGCGCACATTTTTTCTAGTTCGCGTCAGAATCTACTCCATCAGCTGTCTCCTCTTGTCTATCTTCTCTCTCTTCTTTTTTTGGGGTATTTTGAAAAGAAAAAATTGAGAAAATTTGAGGATAAATAGTAAAAGTCTCAGTTTTTTAGGAACGGAAGTAGTATATATTTTCCCTCAAAATGAAAATTCTAATACATATTAAAGTGAAATTTCGTTGCACCTATATTTGTTGGGAGATTACTGTGAGGTGCTATCCGAATGACTCTGGATTAATGAGGCAAATTATCAGAAACTAAGCGAGCTTAAAATTAAAAAAAAAATTGTGATCCTTGGTTGGCAAATAACCTTTGTCGTTGGACCACAAAATCAGAATATGATTTAAAGTTTCAAACGACAAGGCCAAAAGAGTAGCCTAGAGGTAAAGCGGAGATGAGGTTGGCTCAAGCGGTTAACGCTTTATCACCTAGTGTCAAAGCGCTCAAGTTTAAATCTCCATATGCCACTCTCCCCCACTTGTAACTATGTAAAAAAAAAAAGCGCTTAGAGGTAATGCATCTTTTTCATATGACTGAGGTCCTGCCCTATGTTATGAATGAACAGATCCACGAGCTCTATAGATTAGAAAAAAACTTCGTGCAGGGGTCAGTGTAGCTATTGATTCCATTGACTGAAGGATTGCAGACATCTTTTGTGATGGAAGCCAAGGTAAATTAAATGCCACCAAGAGAAGAGCCGAGCGGGTGATGCCGTAAACGAATCCAATGCCGTGCTTGCTTTGATAATCCTCAGTCCCACTTGGAGATTGAATCTTAAGGACCATGCGCCTAAGAGAACCTTTTTACCCTCTCGGATTAGAGGCTTATTAAAATTCTCTTTCCTAGTAGAACATCTTTTTCCTAGAACTGATGTTTCGGATTCGATACTTATCATACTCTTCCTAATTTTTCCTTAAAATAGAATATCTATTTGAAAAAAGAAAAAGGAGAAGGCCAGAGCACAAACTAAGGAAAAAATAATAAGGCATCTCTGTCCTGTAACTGATGTAAAACTTAGACTCTCCTCCAATTTTCCTCTAAACTAGAATATCTATACGAGGGAAAAGAAAAAAAAAAAAAGAAAAAGAAAGAGAAGGCCAGAGCACGAACTAAGAAAAGAATAGCAGATTCGCTCCAAAATTGAGCTCCGGCAGTGGCAAGACGTAGGTTTCTTCCTTACTCTTTCCGAATGGCGTCTATAACCTTCACAGATTATTCATCATCCTCCACCGCTGCTCGGCTTCTTAGTTCCACTCGAACCACTTACCGCCGCAATGGCATCGTCTTTTTCCGCCGGTTGGTGGATGATTTCTCCTTCCGTACTGGCTCCGTTAGAACACATGGTACTGGCTCATCTTCAATTCCTTCCAAGCCAGTTATCAAAGGTATTTGCTCCATTTTGACTCTTATTGATGATCACCCAGAAAAAAGATGAGAACTTTTTCATATTTTAACATTCGAAGTTTGGATTTTTCATCCCCATGGATTACCCAGAAAAGAACGAAATTTTCGTTTGTTAGCATTTCAAAGTTTGGAACTTTGTTGGTTGCTTTGTATTTTTTGTAACTTTTCGAAGGTGTTAGTGGTTTGGTTTCTGCTTTATTTCTTTTATGCATTTTATCAAACATGTGGTCTGCTATTTAACTTATTGATTTTTCAGCTGCAATTGATAGTGATGTTGGTGCTAAGGTGATTGATGGAAAATTGGTGGCCAAGAAAATCAGGGAGGAGATAAGTGTTGAAGTAACAAGGATGAAGAATGAAATTGGTGTTGTTCCTGGTTTGGCTGTTATTCTTGTTGGGGACAGGAAGGATTCTGCTACTTATGTAAGGAACAAGAAAAAAGCTTGTGAATCTGTTGGGATTAATTCTTTTGAAGTCCGCTTGCCTGAAGATTCCTCACAAGAAGAAGTACTTAAGTTCATTTCTGGTTTTAATGATGACCCTTCAGTTCATGGCATCCTTGTGCAGTTGCCTTTACCTTCGGTACGCTTTAAAAAATACTGCGATTCTATTGTTCTTGTTCTTCTTTACTGTTAAATAAACAAAATGACGGATTTTAAATTGCTGTTTTGTATATTTGTCAAGGTTTATCTTGTTATTGTTTAAAATGTTTGTACCAGCATATGAATGAGCAGAGCATCTTGAATGCTGTAAACATTGAGAAAGATGTAGATGGTTTCCACCCATTGAACATTGGCCGGCTTGCCATGCGAGGAAGAGAACCTCTCTTCGTTCCATGTACGCCTAAAGGGTGCATCGAGTTGTTACATAGATATGGTGTTCAAATCAAAGGAAAGAGGGCAGTTGTGATTGGTCGTAGCAATATTGTTGGGATGCCAGCTGCTTTGTTGCTTCAAGTAATGCACAATCTCCAAATCAGCTAACCCATTTTTTCCCTTAAGAATTCTAACGGTAACTTTTTTTTTCCCTCTTGAATTGTTAGAGAGAAGATGCTACTATAAGTATTGTCCATTCGAGAACAAAGAATCCCAAGGAGATTACCAGAGAAGCAGATATCATTATCTCTGCTGTAGGACAACCAAACATGGTGAGAGGAGATTGGTTAAAGCCCGGCGCTGTTGTAATTGATGTTGGAATTAATCCTGTTGAGGTAACCATACATATGTTCTTGTCCATGATCTTTCGGCTAACCTTATTTTTGCTGTTTGAGTTTGCTATTATTATTATTTTTTTTTCACTCAACTTCAAAAGATTAAATTATTAGCAGGATTAGTTTTTTTTCATTTTTTATTTTTCATTATATTTTTATCATTTCTTGTGTGCTACTAACTGATTTTGCGTGTTTATGTACATGTGAAGGATGCAAAAAGTCCCCGAGGTTACAGGTTGGTAGGAGATGTTTGCTACGAAGAAGCCTGCAAGGTTGCTTCAGCTATCACCCCAGTTCCTGGAGGAGTTGGTCCAATGACCATAGCAATGCTTCTGTCAAATACTCTCAGCTCAGCGAAGCGGATACACAACTTTCAGTAACCAACAAAATTTTAAGATCGTTGTTGCCATTGGGGAAGATGACTTACTTTTGCGGAAGATGACTTACTTCGGACTTAACTGTTTTGGTAAGTTATGCTTATGCTTTTATTTTTGCAAAAAGCGAATATGAACATGTGCTCCATTTTAGCCTGTTAGTTTACATTTTAAAGAATTCTTTTTTGCTCCTTGTAACACAGTTTTGCACCGCACTCTCTTGCCAAAAAACCTTTATAGTGTCTGGTAAGAGTTCTTATAACTGCTAAATGTACTGTGATTTGATCACATCACATCATAAATTAAAGTTTATGTCAAATAAGCAAAAATATGCAGCACATTATATGTTTGATTTTGGCAGAATTTCATTTAGATTTGACACGAGACAGGGTAGTACCTAAGTAGGCCTATCCTCGATTCTCGAACCGCCATGTTTACAGTTTAGAGTCTTCAATGGTTCTTAACATTCTCCTTGGTTCTTTTACGGTTGCTTTTTATTTTAGGTGAAAATTTTAAAATTTATTGAAAACACTCCAAATATCCATATATCCATTGGAACCGTCGATTCCAAACGATTAGCAGTTCCGAGCGATTCTAAATATGGTGGAACCAGAATTGAGCCATTCTCCAACGTTTACCATTGGTTCACAATTCAAACATTATTTTGGCCATACCCAACCTGGAGACCAATCAGCATTAGGTTATAAAAAAAGGGTTAGACTGAGAGAGCAAATGGTTATAAATTAATCTAGCTAGCTCACATTATACAGTCAGATGACAGCTGAAAACAATGTGTATCAAATATGCTGTATGGACAACCAAAAAAATTCTAATCAACTATAAGTATTACACAACAAAAACAGAATAAGCTATAGATACAGTGGCAAGGAGAAATAGCCAAGTTTGTTGAGCAGAGCACACGACAGCTCCGTACAGAAAAGAATGATGAACACACGGCTTATTTCACCCCCAAGTTGAGATGAAAGCTTTGTTGTGCTGGGATCAACTTTGAGGTTTTCTTCCTGTGAGTTGACGCTAATTTCCTTCTGATACTTCAACAAGCCTTCCACGAACCCATTTCTTCGTGCTAGAGACAGGCTTAGAAGTTGAGTCCTCTTTCACAAGCTCAACTTTGGATCCATTTGGCAGGGCGTTGATGCCACTGTTCATACTTCCATTTGATTCCAACTGGGGGGTTAGCTTTGTCGTGCTTGATGGCTCTATGAGATTCTCCAGCTTTATTGAAGGCAAACTGTAGCAGCTAGAGCTTGGAGAGAGATGATCAGTTTCACTATTCAGTATATCATGCAAGTTAATGAAGTTCAGGTCCTCATCTTTATTTGATGCAAGGATTTTGGTTCCATTTGCTTGTTTCAGCTCAGCTTGACCGTAGCTTCCGTTGCCTGTATCTGTTTCCTTCTCGACCTGAATGGCTATTTCCGCTGGTGCAAGAGAAGGGTCAGTCTCATTCTGGTCATTTGGAGTATCCCCTGCGTTTATCGATTCAATTGACTGTATTGCCTCAGCTATAAGCTTTCTAGTTTCCATGAGGGAAGCTTGGGCAATAGGGCTCTTTGTTGCAGCGACCTCAAGGGCCTTAGCAGCCTTTTCGGCTTCAGCAATTAGTAGTCTGCATTATGTCAAATAAAATTAAGCTTGGTTTCTCCCAATAAAGAGATTATTTATCAAGAAAATTGGAAGATTCGTATACATATCCTTCCACAATCCATGAAAATTTCCTTTCCCAGGAGAATTTACAGTTTACAATATGGGTTTAACACCTTTTATATAGATATATTGCAACAAATGAAAACTGTGAAAAATGGTGAGTTTTGAAATACTCCCTCCATTCACTTTATAGAGGCACAACCATTTTTTCTAAAGAAATAGTTTGACTGATGTATTATATTAATTTAATCCAAATACCCCCAGAATTATGAAAGCAACTAGCAAGACTTGAATATTGGTATATTTCGAATAAATTGACAAAATATGTTAGCTAAAATACTTTCTTAGTATTTGTGAAAAAATAGGCTTGCCTATAAAAGCGAATGAAGGGAGTATATCATCTGCAGATAATGAAATAATTTGCAATTTGTTTTTCACATTCAAGCTAAAACATTTTCTCATGTTAGACTAACCTTGCTCGTTCAATGGCTTCAGTTTTCTTAGTTTCTGCAGCAGTTCTTTGAGCTCGGATGTTCTTTATCATCTCCAACTTTGTACTTGCCAAAGGATCTTTGTACTTTGGTGCCTTTACTTTTCGCACCTTTGGCCGCTGAATTGTTCTTGTAGCGTCACTTCCAGATAAAATGTTCATATCACTAGTTTTTCTTTTCGTTGAGACTTGTTTTCTCGATTGCACACTTGGTTTTCGCCTTGGTCTCCTCTCGGCCCCCTCAGGAATGCCATGATATTTTGCAAGTGCAGAGCAAACTCGTTCCCGGTATTCCTGGTGTAACCATATGAGGAATTAAAGAAAATAAGCATGCTTTTCTTTTCCATTTCCAAATTCAATGGTTTATGGTCCTTATTTTTGCTTTTATCATTATTGATATTCAGGCACTGCTTGTGCTTTTCTTCTTTTGGCTTCTAAAAAGCACTTACAAAACAGCAGCATTTTGATGATTTTAAAAACAGCTTAAAAGCCTAAAATAAGCCTAGACAAACAGGTAAATAATTACTTTTTAAGTTAAAAGCCAACACACTCTTAATGTAGAAGGCCAAAAGCAAGATAAACTACAATAACTTACAGGATCTGCCCATTTGGCAGCAATGGCTTCTGCAATTTTTCTTCTCTGCTCGGGAGATTTTGGTGCTCTCTTGCTACCTTTTGGCCTAGTCGTTGTTTTTCTTTGTTCAATACTTTCTACCCATTCAACCTCAAGCTTTTCAGTTAAGATCCGGTAGGAATCCCACTGCAGCTCTTCCTCCCCAAGATAGCCTGTTCTAGAAGCTTCTGCTATCAAGTTCTGCCACTCAAAGATGCAAGTTTCCTGCACACTCTTCCACTCTCGACGCTTTTTCCACCGCATTCTTACCCCAACTGCAATTTTCTTCCTTGTCTCTTCACTGCAAGAAGATAGAAAATTTTGCAAGTATTTTTATTTGGCCCATTGAAAGGGTGGAAAGTTTTTTGAAAACTTAAGAACTGGTATCAGAATATTAAACCACCAGAATAAAAAACAATTCAGGAGTTCATCAGCAGAAAAGTTTATAAGAAAGAAATAGCTAATGATTAGGAAAAATGGAAAATTCCAACTGGTTTGATATAAAGGCTTTGATATTGAAATAAAAGGGTACGATGCCTACCTTTGAGCATGCCCGAGGTTGGCCAACTTCATCCTGATCTGCATTGCCAAATGTTTCATTGAAAATGAATAGTTATGCTGAAGTAATCAACAAAGAAGAGATGAAATCAAAGAAATTGCTTATCTTTTCGCAAATGCATGATCTGCTACCTAATCTGAAATCTATTTAAGGGTATCCATATCATTTGTGAAATCCTTTCTATTAGCAAAGAAAAACTATATGAGGTGATATATCAAGGCATAGAGGCTTAGAATTTCATCATGTAGGAGTTAATTGAGAAAAATAAAAGATCTTTTGGATGATCTAGATAATCTTGTCGAGTATAGGTAAGAGGTGTTGAAATGACCAAGTTTCTCCAGATGGCTTTTCTATCAGTTCACTAATGACAATCCACCAAAAGTTAGATACTAAGAACAAAAACGCACCATTCATCATTGCAGTGATTCCTATAGTTGACAGCATCAATCATTTCACAGTTTACACACACTTATAACAACCAATTCACACTATTGGGTTGAGAGAGTCGAGGATTGATAATGAAATATTTTGACATAATAATAGGATGGTGATCGACAGATTAAAGTTAAAAAACAAGAAAAGTCAAACAGACTTTCATAAGGTTGAAGCAATCAAGAATTTAAGCAATTATGTAGGCAGTTTGATGAAATTTGTCAATTTCATTTACCACCGAGTGACTACCCTAAATCCTTCACATTAACTCACATATTTAAGTTTACATAATTCTGTTCAAATGCTGGATCTATCTATAAAGCACATTTTATTTGGGACACTTCCAAATCATGCCAAAAGATTAAAATTATTCTTACATGACATCACCTTAGGATTCTGCATTGCAAGCTTTGTTCTTTCTCTAATCAATTGCAGCGTTTCTGCAAAAGAATGCATCCTTTAAGCTTAAGGTACTATTATCATAGAACAACGACAAAAGCAAAGAAATTACGCTTAACAAACACTTAAGCAAAACCTACCGGGACTATGCTTCCGGCCTTTGTTCCAAGGTATATTTCCTCTATTTGCTTTAGAAATTCTCATCCTCCTCAACCTTTCTCTCTCTTCATCATCTGACGACTCAGCCTGAGCTGTTGACGCATCTGAATTGACACCATTGCCAATCTCTGGTTTTCCATTTTTCTTTTTTCCACCTTTTTTAACTACGCAATTGGGTTCAAGAGTAGCAACTGCCTTGATATGAAGTTTACTCTTTTCATAAGCATTTAGTTTTTTAGGGAACTGATAAGATTTCCACAAAGGTATAAATCTTTTCTCATCCCCAGAAGTAAATAATGGACGTGCAAAAACCTTACCATGAACAACGGATTTAGCTCTTAATGGATTTAAATGGTTTTGCAAGGAAGCCTGAGCAGTAGCAATATCTACAAACATGTCAAAAACACATAACCATCAGCTAATTCAACAAATAAGCAATGAAATTCAAAATCATCACTAGAAATTTAAATAAGAACATTTTAAAAAAAGGCATAAAAGCTAAATTCAAGCACAAAAAGCAACAAAAATGAAATCTTTTTTCTGCAATTCATCCAAGATTCAAGGAAAGTAAAAGGATGGTAAATTAAATTTTCTTAAAAAGAAAACAGGAAGTAAAGAGAATACCTAATAAAGGCATTGATGAGGGTTCATTCAGCTAAACCCAGAACAAAAATATCAAGAAAACACAAAATTTACGCATGAGAATCAGCTGTAAGTTCAAGAATCAATAATTTTCTTTCGCATCTTATGGAGACAAGACCATTCAATACAGTATCTCTTTTTGAAAATAGAAAAAAGGGGAGTTTTTGAAATGAGAAAAGAGAAGCAATAAGATACAGATTCTTGAAGAAAAGAGAGAGCCACAAACAGAAACAGTGTCTATTAGCAGTTGCAGAGAGCAGAGGTTGAGATAACGAAATGGTAAATGTCAAATGACCCATGAAATCTACCTTCCGGATATTTTAGACAAATGGGCTGACCCATTTAAAATTTTTTGGGCTTAAATGGCCCAATATGAACACTAGTGTCAGCCACTGAGGAGCCCATTTTTTTTGTAAATCCGGTTTCAATTTTTTTTTTTAAAATTGATATACGGTAGAATTTAAAAAAAATAGCCTCATTAAATTTTAAAATATTTTTGGGTTATTTTGTTTAAAAAAATTAAAAACGGACATTGTACAGTAGTTGTATAAAATATATACTATAGATGTACAAAAACTATACAATAATGGTATAAAATTGTATAATAAGTCTGAATTTTTTTTTCCATGCTTGTATAAAAGTAGTACAATAATTTTTCAAAAAATATACAATAGTTGTACATGTCTTATTTTTTTATTTGTGTTATTTTTTATTAAATAAATTAATTAAGTGTCTGTTTTTACTCTAAGTTACCATTTTTAATTTTTTTTTTTAGACAATGAAACTCTTCTTTAAATTATTTTAATTGCGGAAAACATTTTCCTAAGAACCATATTACATAGTGCTTACATAAGAATTTTACATTTTATTTTTAATTTTTGCAAGTTAGTATAGATACAAAATAGTTCATAACCAAAAATATCAATGGAGCCTAATAATGTAGTGCGTTAATCCATTAAATTTCGATTATTCCAACCTTTCTACGAGTTTTAAATTTAAAAAATTTAAGTACATAATTACATAAAATTTCAAATGTTATACAATTTAAAGCATCAATTTGTTAAGCAACCAAAATCATATTCAACAAAATATCTAATTTTTCTAAATTTATATTTCTTATTTATGTTTTATAAAAAATTTTGACATAATTTATTATTATTATTATTATTATTATTATTATTGTCAATTTATGTAAAAAAATTAAAAACGAGTTTATTATTATGAACTAATTACATATTATTTAAAAAGTTATAAAAATTGATATAATCATACTATACTTCACGCAAAATAATAATGATAGCAACTATTAAATTGAAATCCATCTAATAATAGAAATTCATTATTAATTCATCAAATATTAATTTTATCTTTTTTTTTTTTTTAAGAATGAATATTAATTTTACATTTTAAATAGACTAGAAATGGTAAAATAATGGTTTGGTGTATATATATAGAGACTATAACTAGTGATTACTTTGGCATATACAAAAGTATTAAATTGGAACTTATAATATACACTTTTTTTCTATGAACTTTCCTAAAAAGTGAAAAAGAGACAATAAAAGAAAAAGCCTTTCAAACCTATAGAGGAAATATCATTCCAAATTCATCATTTTGTCCCTCAACACACTTATTGTTGCGTATATTATTTTATTCCACTTAATTGAAGCCTAAAATTTTGCAAATGAAATAATCATTACAATTATTATTTTTTTAAAATGCATTGGTAATTTATGTAAATTAAATAGCCAATTATTTAGGTGGCAAGGTTGATTTTTTTAGTTTAACACTCGGATTTAATTCATGAGCCATATAATAAGGGATGATCCTCCTCTACACAAATTTAGAAGTAGATTCGATTTAAACCATGAGCCATATAATAGAGGATGATCCTCTCTTACACACATTCGAAAGTAGATTCGAACACGTAACCAACAGGTCACAACACAGTGCATTAACTACTAGGCGAGGCTCTCAACCTCTGATATTTTTTCCTGGTGTGTTTTTTTTTTTTTTTAGTTTTATATCTCATTTTCGTAAATTGAAAAATTTGCATATTTGTATTAGAAGAAATTAATTTTATTGCTTGAATATTAATTTATAGTTGCCAAAAATTTAGTTATAAATTTTTTGGAGGGTTAAAAGAACTAAAATAAATATTTTGGATTATACCATAAAAGTAAATTTTTTTTTCTTTGAATTTATTAATTACAATTATTATTATTAATAAATCATACTAAACTGTGGTTGGGAGCCAGCAGAGGTGGTAAGACCTTTACCCTCGAGTGAGTTTTAATCCCCTATCCACGTCCGAGTACGTGAATTTATAACTATGTTAAAAAAAAAACATACTAAATTTGAGACTTGTTTAGCAAACTTAATTTTTTGAATAACTTTATATTTTCACATATTTGAATTAGTTGTTTACAGCAAATTAAAAAGTCAAACAATTAAACTTTTTAAATGGTGTACTTAAACCTTTTAAAAATTTATTATGAACACACAACTGAAAATTAGGCATTAGTGTTCTGACATATTTGAACTGTTGATGAAAGCACTTTTAATTGATTAAACTGAAAAAAAAAGAAGCAGTGGATTAGAAATTGGAATGTTTTGTTTCTATCAAAGTCTTCTCTTCTATTTCGGTGTCCATTATTATTACATAGCCTTATTCCTTCGAGTTTGTACGAGGGAAAAGTCGTATAAAATTTTATCAATTTCATTGTTTTTATATAGTATTAAAATTTAAAATTTTAATTACCAAAAATCTCAAAAAAAGTGATTAGCCTTCAATAGCGCCTGATGAAAATTTTTTTATATGGAGTCCGAAGTGGTAAATCTTCGAAAACTTTGCGTCTAATAGGATTCATTAGGTCCTTAAATTTCAGAGCCCAAAGGCCATTAGATTTTTAAGGTCCAATAAGCTGGCCTGGCAGAGAGATCGATGTCACGAAGAGCGACCTTTTTCCTGTATTGAGTAAGAGCATCCTAACTTTGAATTCAGGTAAGGGCGAGTTACCACACCCTTATAGGGTCCTAAAATATAGAGGACACTTACAATTACCAAATAAAAATCCGTACATTTTATTCATTTGCATTTAATAAAAATTCATGTATTTTTATTTCCATCAATCCAAATAGCCAAGATTCATAGAGGTTCAAAACAAGTACAGTAAAGGGAGATTCTCTCCTAAGACAGCACAGTGAGAACAGCCTGACTCTTAAAACCATGTTTTTAAAGAATGAGAAGACTAATGAGACTATACCCAGAACAAAATCATGTTTTTAAATAAAAAATAAAATGGTTTAAAGAAAATGGCTTGGAAAATAGTCAGATAATTAGGTGGTAATCACCGACTTTTCCGGATCAATAATCGGGATTAGGTCTTTAGATTTCTTGAGATTTGTTTTGTTTTAGGAAGTATATTATATTCTTTGCACGTATATTTATGTGCTAATAAAATTTTCAAATTGGCTAAATGGGAAGTTATAATTCATCATTAAATTCCAAATTGGTTGAATGGGTAAGTAAGTCTATCTATCTGTTTATGTCAAAAAAAGGTCTATCTATCTATTCCTCAAATTATCAATTAAATATGTCACTTTCATAATTATAAATTTTAATTACAATTATTATGAACTTAGCTTATGGAAATGCATAAATACATATAATTTTCTATTAGTTACATCACCCATTATCCATTCTTAGAATCTCATTGTTTATATTCAACTAATCCCAACTAAGTACGAGAATGCGTAAAATTTGATTGTAATTAGTCCATATTCCCAGGAGATGATGTCGAAATCAATTTCAATAATATAATTTCTATAAAATTGGTTTATTAGTGATTCGTAAACTAGTCCTTATTAATTTCTATTGCATGTATGAGTATATATAATAATTTTCATTTTTTTTTCCTTTTAATAAGAATGTTTTTCTTGTGAAATTGAAATGTCAAAATTGACTAATTCATGTATTTAGAACACTTTGGTTGAACCAAAATTGGCAAAAGATAGGCTACGAGCTTTGAAAGCAGACATTTAAGTATTACAACAAGTCATCATAATTTATGAAAATTCAAAGAAGTATTAAATGGTACTTTTTTTTTATACAAGTCAAAATTGGAAATCCATAATTGGGTAAATTCCCTATCAAAATGAGAGGCAGATAGAAGGCTTTGGCAGCTCACCTGCAATATGCCAATAATATGTAAGGTAGTTGGTCTTCTTCTTAACATTTTGTCAAAATTAGACCTCTATTTAATCTCCACAAGCAAAAGCTGAATTGATATTTTCCTATTAATAATGTCATAATTATTTATTTAAATTCATCTTTTTTAAAAATGGTTTAAATTAGAAAATGTTTAAAGTGAAACTTGTTTTTTACATAAGTACATGGGAGGGGTCATGAAATTGGACTGGGATAACTTGATCATCTGAGCTAGAACTTTTCTAAATTAAAGAGTAAAATAAAGAGATAAAATATTGGTAAATTAAGTATGGTTATGATTAATGTTTCCAGAACCGGGCCAGAGATCGAACCGGCGTGCCTAATAGGTCACAATGCCGGACTGGATTTTTGAATTTATATATATAGAGTATAATATATATAGATTGGTAAATTAAGTATCGTTCAGCCGGTCTGACCGGCCAGTTCTGTCCGATTTTAATAACTATGGTTATAATGGTGAAATTTCTTATTTTTGAATAATATTGAGCTATTTAGTTATATTAATTATGTAAAAATATTTATAATATATTATAATTATCTTAAAAATTATTAACTAAAAAAACCATGTTTTGTTGATATTTTCCAAGCCTCCTAGTAATTAATTAAGGATGAAAATGATTAACATTGAAGATATTTATATGCATATATGGACATTAGTTTTTTGAAATTACACATCCCTTAAAAAATAAAAAAGTGTAAATTTAAAAATTTTAAAAAGAAAGGACCATAGCTAACTGATACGAGAGTATATTAAGATAAAACTCACGAATCATATTAAGATAAAACTCACGAATCATAGTAAAATATACTACTATATATTTTTAATTTATATGTATAGAGTATAATTTTTTAAATTACATATCACGTGTTAGATAAATAAGTGCGATTTTATAAAATTATTGTATTTCATTTAAAAATAAATAGAGAGCGCTAAGTTTTGGAATGCAATTAAATTTAAGTCAATTTTTAAAAGAGTAGAGTCCTACAAAAGAAATTAACCAATAAATTATTATATTCAAATATTATTATATGACCAAGCACAATAATTGAATTTGAATTTGAATATTAAAAAAACAAATTGATGTCTTCTTCAATTTTTTCAACTTATTTGTTCTCCACAATATGTTATTATTTTATTTGTCCATAAATTTTGAAATACTTCATTTTGTTTGTTCATTATTTTAAGTTTTTGTTTTTGTCTTATCCATTTTGGATTAGAGCTTAAGATGTTGGTTTTAAAATCAAAATCCGAATAATAGCATTTTATTAGGCTTTAAATGTCAATAATAATAATAATAATAATAATAATAGCATCTCCATTGTGGATTGCAACTGATAATGCAATATTTTTTATTTTATTTTTTTTATGAGATCTATAATTTAATGGATAACTAATCGCGTAACAACTTTAATATACATACTATCTAATAGACCCTTAAAAAAAAGGTCTGCTAGACATTGTTTATTGACACATCAGCTGGATGATTAAATAAATATTAGTATTGGAGATTGTTTTTAAAATTATTTTCATTTTTTGAAAGTTTTCATTAACTAAAAACAATTCACCGATACATTAGAGATTCTCTAATATCTAATGTAAAGTTGCATTTAGTAACTTTTTCAAAAATAAACAAATTAAAATTAGGGTAATTATAAACCTCTCTATTGAGAGGTTCTCATCCAATTTATGTTTTTTTTTTACAATTTATTTCTACTCAAATGGTAGATTGTCTGTATTAGGTACTGAAATCAGTTTCATTGGTCCACAATTCATAAAATCCGACTGTGTGTTGTAAATTAAATGTTAAATAATCGAGAACCGTTGAATGTAATTAGATAAAATTTATAATACAGAATCGATTTCTATGAACCATAACCTACTAAAGTTGATCTCAAGACTCAATATAAATAATACATCGTACTGTATCCAAAAATAAAATAAAATAAAGGCAAATTGCTACACCTCTCTTGAAATTCTGGTCGAGATTTCAAGAGAGGTGTAGCCTTGCAAGTAAATGCATATGATGTGCTATCATATATGTCACAATGATTGCTGCTACACATTACTTTTCAAAGCATGACTTATAATTAATAATTTTTTAATTCACGTATTTAACAGTAGCGAGAAAATTATTGTGCTATTTTTTTTTTTTTTTTTTTTTTTTATGGATTCGAATTCAGATTTGGTAACGATTATAATGTTACAATCACTCTTTCTCATCTTTTTAATCTTCCCACTTTTGCACAAAATTTAAAAGACACATTAATCGTATACGGTCTATGGATTACTTTAAATCATATACTGTATTAAAATTTGTGAAAAAAAATAAAAATAATTTATGAGCATAAAAAAAAAAAAAGGAAATTTGAACACAAAATCAAAACTAGACTCCATTCGAGAGAAAATTAATTTCAGTTCAGATTATTTTATTAAAAAGAACGAGTTAGATTTTTCGAGTTTGAGTTAAACTCTATCTAAACTGATTTTTACTATTTAGTTTTCATTCTTTTTATAATTTTTTTCTATTATACCCTTAAAAATAACAACTCACGTCCATTTAATTTTAAAAATAAACTCACATGAACAAATTACATTAACTATGTCATAGCATAATTGTTTTAATCCAATAAAAATAACAGAAAGTTTCATTTAAATTTAGAAAAATAAAAAATTTTAAAGTCTCAATAAATTAGTACCAGAAGTCTATTTTCTTTGTGTTTCTTAATATTTTTAAATTTTAAATAACATAACTAAATTTTACAATTTAGAATCTAATGAATTTGGTAATAATAATATATAAAAGTAATAGGAAAAAAAATTGAAAAAAGAAGAGTGAAAATTGAAAAATCCAATTCAACCTTCAAATGCGTCAAGGCCGCGAGAAGAGTCAAAAGAAGAAGAAAGCATTTGACAGCATAAAAACAAGCAAGCCTTCACCAACAAAAAGGGGAAGAGCCATTACAATTTCGACCAAAATTTCGTCTTCATCTTCTTCTTCTCTTCTTCCTCTTTCCATTCTTATCTGAAATCTTCAAATTCTTCTTCTTCTTCTTCTTCTCGCTCTATATGTATACATACCCCATTTCTCATTTCACTCATACCCATTCAAAAAAGAATCTTTTTTCATCTTGAACTTTGCTCTCGCCGGATTTTCTAGAATCAGAGCAAAGTCGACGAAACCCACTTTGGATAAGCTGCATTTCCGTGATCTTTCTTGGAATTCTCTTCTGGGTTGTGCTTATCTATCTAGATAAGCGAAAAAGGAGACATCTTTTCTTTGAATTATTAGCTATGGGGAAGTTAGATGAGTCGTCAACAGTTGAAATTACAGGGAAGATAATGGTGGTAGCGATAATAATTCTATTTGTGGTGGTAGTTTTTGTTATGTTTCTTCACTTATATGCAAAATGGTTTTGGTGGAGGATTGAAGAACAACCAACTGGTCCAACACGGTCTCGCCGGAACCGGCGCCGTTTTGTTTTCACTCCTGGTCAAGAACCAGTACGGAGAGGGCTTGAACTTTCTGTACTGAAATCACTACCGATTGTAATTTTTCATTCTAAAGAGTTTGAAGATGGTTTAGAATGTGCAGTTTGCTTATCGGAAGTTGCAGAAGGAGAGAAAACTAGATTGCTTCCAAAATGCAACCATGGCTTCCATGTTGATTGTATTGATATGTGGTTTCAATCTCATTCCACTTGTCCTCTTTGTAGAAACTCGGTAGCTCCACTACAACCGGTAACAGAAGGTTCTGATTTTGATGATCATGATTCGGAAGTAGTGAATATTCCTTCTCAAGATGGAATCTTGGCTTCTGGGTATTCTACTACAGAATCTCCAAATTTCCCTACTAATGTTCTTTTTTGGGGTGACCAGACTCAAGTAAGCACCGGAGGCGGTGGTAACGGCGGAGGAGAAGAAGGAAGCTCTCTCCAAGCTGTTCCTCCTCCTCCTTCAACCTCTTCATCATCTTCTTCTAATAATAATAATGAGATGTTGGTGATTGATATACCAGTGCAAGTAAGTGAAAATTTTACTGAGGAGGAATCCAATAATAAGTCTCCAATGCCTACACAAAGGTTAAGATCATTAAAAAGACTTTTAAGCAGAGAAAAAAAAGTTGCTCCTAGTACTTCTAGTTCATCTGTTGATGTTTAATCAAAGAAGAAAGAAGAAGAAGATATATTATAAATGTACAGCTTCAGGTCAGGAATATAATCGCGATTACGTTGTATGAGTTTCTTTATAATGTTATCAAGGAAGAAAAAAATCATGCAACTTAGTCACAATTACAGTTACTTTGGTTGGGTTTGATGAAATTGAGCTCTTAAAAAATTGGCGCTTTCTTCTTTGGAGGTAAATTTCAAGATTAGCCACTTCTGCTTGCTTTTGTTGTCTGATTCTTGATGTCAAGAGATGGAAGTTAGCAGAGTTTTAGGAATTGAAAATATTGTAAGAAAAAGGAAAAAAAAAAAGAAGTAGGATATTAGGTAGACATTATTAGACAGGCTTCTCTGTTTAAAGAAGATGGAGGAATCTATCCATCTTCTTCTACAGAAGATGTGTATTTACTGAAACTTATCTTGTTTCAAATATTGATTCATCTATTGTTGAGCTTACAATTCATTTCCATTTATTTAAAGTTTTAAGCTTTTTTTTAGAACTATTTACTTTTCATGGATTAAATTTGTTTAAAATTGTTATACTTTGATGGGTTCTTTTGGAATGAATGAATTCCGCAAGATTTTGTGGATTTAACGAAGAACCCAGATTGATTTCCAGAATTTTATTTTTAAAAGAAATCTGGCAGAAATGCATTTTCCAAAATTTGGTTACTGTTTAACAGAAAACTACCAAAGCAAAATTCCAAAAATCTTTGAAACTTTAGGTTTCTGTTAACAATTTTTGTGTCTCTATCAACAGTTGATCTGATTGGAACCTTAGTATGTAGCTTCCTCAAATGGATTACTCCAAGTAGTGGTAGTAGTAGTGGGGAAGGCAATACAACGTATATATCTTTTCCAATGCTGATGTGGCTCTACTAGATGTTTCTTTCTTCTCAGAAACTACAATATGAGAAGAATATTAGATTTCTTGACAGCGTAACGTCTTCACCACTATGAATTTTTAGTCAGAGTCAGTCTTCCTTCCTCTGTTGGAAGTCATTTTTTTTAATAGTCTTTCTTTAGTTCCAACAGTTGCTGGTACGAGTGGTTTGCTAGTTTTACCGTTAAGTAAAAGTAGCGTGATAAATCCCTCTGGATGGAAAAAATGTCTTTCGGTAGACTGATCCTGAGTGAACAAGATTAGTCCTAGCCTGGTGGGTTAGCGATGGCTGCAGTTGAATCCAAAAATGAACAGAAATGACCATGAAAGTTTCAAATTTAGACAAAGATGTGCAAAAATATGGATAATGAACTAAAATTTCAAAAGTTTGCTGATAAATATTTGTTTTAAACATACAAGTAGTTAAATAAGCAAGAAAGAAAATCCAATTGTTTTTACATTAGTGCAGATTGCTCCTGCAGCTAATTTCAAACTAGTCTTATTCAAAATTTCTTGCCAACTTTAGTTCTCCATTGATTCTGCAGAATATTTAGAGCATTTCGCCATCGAAACTTTACGTTACCAGGTAAACCGGTCCATAAGCTTTGACACCTTGAGGATTGTTGTTAATTTGATCAAGAGACATGTATGGTGACTTATTTTCTGTTCTCTTTGTAGGATTGAAAAGGTTAGTAAGTGGACCAGAGGTTTGTCGCCGGTGATGCTTCGAATCCGCGGCTCCTCCTCCACCGCAGCCATATATTGGACCAGAAGCAGGGCCCTTTCTTGGATTCGAAATGTAAGAGCTATTTGCAGGTTCTTTACTAGTTGTAGCTTCACTCTTTTTATTACTAGATTTCCACCATTTGAATATAGAGGTTTTCCATGATTTTTTGCTCTTTTTTACTTCTTTTTCTTTTGTTTTTACATTTTCTTCTGGATTCTGCAGATTCATTTCTCTTGCATGCTGTCTTGCTTCTTCCAAGAACTGTTCAAAACCACAATCAGATATAACGTTTGGTAAATTGTAATGCAATGTAATCTAGATTACGTTGCCTCAGTGATGTAATCGCAATTATGCTACCATTTACAAAGATTTGAGACAATGTAATGCAATGCAATGTAATCGATATCAGTTGCCAGATCTTGTAATGTAATCTCAATTGGGTTGCGATTTACAAAGAAATTCATGTAACATAATTGCGATTACATTCCATTACAATGTACGAAACACTGCATAAACCTTTTTGCAGCATTATATACTAAGAACATCAACATAATTTTTAGCTATAGCATCAAATCACATAATTTGCTTTCAAATAACAACAATATATAAGAACACATAAACAAAAACTTACCTGTCTGAAATCCACTTGAGGATCAAACTCATACCCTCCATAGTCACCCGTTTCGTAGTTTGGATAAACAGGGGATTTCTTCATTATTGTCTGAAACTGAAACTAACAGAACTATATAATCAGAGAATCAAAATTCGCTGACGAACAAGTAAGGCATTGATGTATATATATCTGCAGAAAAGAGGTAGAAGATATGCAATTGATAAGAAGTGAAGTTCACAATTGTCTACCTTCTTCAATTATGTCTTTTGTAAAGAGATAGAGGCAAAAAAAAAGCTCTTCTAATCATTTCAGATATGCTTTTCTTTCTTCAAGTGTAAAAAAGGGTAATGGCCAACCACCAAACTTGTATTTAATCAAGTAAATTGCAGACTATGGAAGTAGGGACCTGATTGGTTGTTGAAATGCTATTAAAATCTGTTATTTCTATTTATTTTGGAAAACGATGTGTATGAAAAGAGAATTAAATGGTAAAATTCTATATATATATGATAATATTCCCTTTCATTACCAAACATAGATACTAAGAATCTTATAAATATAAGGCCAACTTGCTAATAAAACTTTAAGAAAAGAAGGTAATTTGGAATGAAATAATTATACCTTTCTTCTCAATTAAAACGTACTCATTAAAAAGTAAGTGTGAAAAATTGATAATTAAGCTAGGTTTGTTGGTAGTAATCATATAAGGACTGAAAAAAAAAAGCTTCATTTGTTTAGTTTTTTGCATACCAACTTTGGTCACTTCTAGTAACCCATAATGGAATGTAATTAAGATTTCGTTGTGTGAAAATTGTGTAGTAACCCATAATGGAATGTAATTACGATTTTGATGCTTGAAAATCACGATCACATTGCACTACAATGTTATCAAACATTGCTTTAGAGCTATCCTATCACAATGTAGCAACATGAAATGAGGAAAACTTCAATAGTATGTGTAGTTAGTCTTTAACCTTATTATATTCGGCAAGTGACTATTGGTTCGAAGGACATACCCTCTGCCCTTTCAAGCGAATTGGCTCTTGTTCGAGTCCTAACCTCTTCTGCTCGGCAAGTGACTGTTAGCCACCCAATTATGTTGTTTTAACCTAATCGGCTCTTGTTGGAATCCCACCACTTCTAAGGGGCTCTAGCTCTAACTAAAATTTAAAAGTAGGCCTTATAATATACAATCATTAAAGAAAGTAATTATCATACATATGACAAAGAAACTTTGATAAAAAAAAACAAAAAGACAAAGAAAGAAAAGGGTAGTTTTAGACTTTGCATGGGGATTGGAGGATGTTTATATATATGTATTTTTCACTATAGATTGGCGGATGTTTCGCATTGATTGAAGTTCTTTTTCTGAAGTATTGGTTGGGAGGGAAAATATGCAAATTCCTGCAAAAGTCAAAATTTTTAATAATAATAGCCTGCCTGCATTGCACTTAGGTTTGGTACCCACAAGCTTTTGACACTATATACTAGCTTTCAATTTTAATTGCAGAGGAATCAGACAAAAATAGCAACTTACATCAAACATGCCTCAACTTTCTGCCTAGGTTGGTAAGGTAAGGGGTAATTACGGGTAGCCTTGGAAAAAATCATTGACTGACTATTTTTTCATAAGTATTTGGGTTTCATGATTTTTTTTGGAATACAGCTTTGGATACATTATACACTTACAGGGCAATATTGCCTCCGCCACAAAAAAAAAAAAACAAAAACAAAAATCAGAGCAATATCGGCTAAAATAAAAACTACAGACGGAGGGAGAATTGATTAAAGAAAAAGCAAAGATTGATATGAGACTTGTCTCTGAAAAAACTTAAAAGACAAAATAAAGAACTAATGGTGAAAAAGGGGGGAAAAGTGTGGGAAGCATCATCATGCCATATTTACAGGAAACAGACATCATAACGTGGTTTTCTTTTCCCATTCTCTTTCGGCTTGTCAATAGGTAATTCTTTCAAGGCAAAAAGAAATAATCAGTAACCAAAAGGAACAATCACAACCTACAGTACCAAAATATATTTAGAAAATTAAGCCACATAAACAAGCATGTAACTTTTTAGGCATTAACTAACAAACTGTCGACAACACGACCAAAAAATGAAAAAAAAAAAAAAAGGGAGCCTCCCTCCGGACATCAACCACTATACAAGTTCTGTTACAATTCACAGAGCAAACCTAACGAGTAATTTATGCGAGTTCAACTGAGGAAAGCTTGTAAGCCTGCTAAATCTTTCTAAAAGTTTTCAGTTTCGCAGTTCCAAATATTAAAGTTGAAGTAGAGGCAATGCCATTACGACGCCGAAGATGGAGACCAGCAGTAGCATGACCCATGTTGGGAAAGTCTGCTTCTTGTTTCTTCTTTGGCCCTTCAGGTTGTCTGCTCTTTTCATGTCTTCTCCTGAACCGTTGTCGAGTTTTTCCAATGTTGGTTTGGATTTCTGCTCCTGTGATACTTCTGTTGATGCCTTTTCTGAGGTTATCTGTTCAGATGGCTGTTGCTGCTGCTGGTTGTACTTCTCCACATACTCCGGAAACAACTTCCTAAAGGTTGGGCTGCTCAGAAAACAATTACCAATTAAAAAGAGGTGAAAGAGAGTTGTACAGCGCAGATGTTAATCTTTCATCTTAAATAACATTAAATTTTTCCGGAATGACAGTATATATGTGCATAATAGCCAACGGCAATAGCAGCATACAACAATGGGATGCAATTCTTCAGTTGAGCTAGCCACCAGAGCATGAAATACGAGAGAGATGCATTTGCAGAAATCTAGAAAAAGAAACAGTAAATGCATAAAAAGTAGTTAACTTACTTTTTACAATTGAAAGCAAGAGAAGCCTTTGCCAGGCGCTGCTTCACAGCAACTGTACTATTCACGCTACCTGTTGTAGGACTGTTGTCCATCTGCATAACAAAGAATTAATTCATCGTGAAAAACAAGGAATAAATTTCAGGTAGGTTTGAAAGGTTCTGATACAGAGGTAACACTTGATTTAGCATACGGCTCAGGGTCCCTCAAAGCTGAAAGTGCCCATAGCAAAGCAAAAATCAAGATTGATATCAAAAAGCCCACCCCACCCACCCCACACCAAATATACACACAACAGAGGGATTCCAGAATCTGAATCAAGATACCACCGAATTTGAAATCAATGGTAAAGTGAATAGCTAGAATGAACTAACTTACCATGAAGGAAAGAAGCCCCGTAAGTATGCTGCATCAATAGCAACAAGTCAGTGTAAGAAAAAGTTTTTTTTTTTTTCACGAAACAGAGTAATTGCTAGTTTAGATGCTGAATTGCCAAACCACAAGTAATATAAATAATATTGATACTCTGACATCATAGCAAAAGACCATTCAAAACTAGAGTCAATTTTACCTTGATACAGACCACATTGGGTTCCAAGTTTCT
The DNA here is from genome assembly GCA_949640765.1 of Croton laevigatus. Lineage (NCBI taxonomy): Eukaryota > Viridiplantae > Streptophyta > Magnoliopsida > Malpighiales > Euphorbiaceae > Croton > Croton laevigatus. The sequence goes on from CATIWJ010194306.1 coordinate 22,335, forward strand.
GGATGATCTACAAAGCAACACAATCAAGGGAAAAAAGAAGTCAGTGGAGGTGAGAACTTTGCTTCCTACAAGTAAAAAATTCTAAGAACTTACAATCACTCATAGAAAGGCAGATTTTAGTTTCAGTCGAGAAGCGTCCACTAGGAGTGATCATACTACAAAGTTTTAAAATGAAGAGAATTAGCAAAGAGTCTATTGCACTTTTAAAAGGGAGAAACAAAAAACTGAAATTCTTGGAAGAAGATGATCAGCAAAAGAACAACTTACGTGATTCCAGGAGGCTTATATGGATACTCTGGAGGAAACTTGATCTTTCCATAGTAATATCCACCTTATCACCACAATATAAGAAATTCACATTTTACCAACCAGTATGGATTCTCAATTGAGCTAGATAATTGCAATCAAAATTAAAAGAGGAACATATAGTTAACAAACACCACATCAAGGAAGAAGCTTACAAACCTGAAAAAGGAGTTCCCTCACTCCCCTCCAACACATAATCTGCATTGTTCAATGACTTCATATCAGTATTAACACATCAAAATTTATAACATTTCAAAAGAAAAATGACAAAAGAAATACAATGACCGCGAGTGGTCAAATGTTGGCCAACAATCACATGACTCATTATGGATATGGTGTAAGCAAGCCAGTTCACACACACACACAATTAACAACAGACAACTCAGCAAGGTAAGCTCAGTAGGGCATATTTAAAAAGTTACCATACAAATGTAAGTAAATATTTAAGGCTGTTTAATCCAGACACAATTTCGAACACAAGTGAGTTTACCAAGATAACATCTAATGAACAATATCGTTTTACTGTTTAAAGTTCAACAACAGACAACTCAGCATGGTAAGCTCAGTAGGGCACATTTAAAAAGTTTACCATACAAATGTAAGTAAATATTTAAGGCTGTTTAATCCAGACACAATTTTGAACACAAGTGGGTTTACCAAGATAACATATAATGAACAATTTCATTTTAATGTTTAAAGTTCATTTAGACCAATAAACTTGGTATTTCACTGTTTGATAAATGTTACCAATTAACCAATTTTAGACTGATAAACCTTATTATTTCAATAATAGATATAGTCAATCTTAATCTTGGGCTATAACAAATTATAACTCACAAAATATGTATTGTGGTAAGTCATAAGTATACATCTATAATATAAGACCATAATATTTAAAAGTAGCAGCAGCAAGGTGGAATCCCACACTATAGAAGAAGCAATGGATAGGGACATTCTATCTTTTATGACAGAAGCAGACAGCACCTCTAATTCTAATGAATTCTGGTCAAGGGGAGACAGAGCTTGATAAGCCTATGTAGAACAAGAGTGACGAGAGAATGAACTTGGCATATGATGACTTGTGCAAGTATCGGTCTTGAAAACTCAGGTAACATTATTTTGTTTACACCTCTAAAGACTGGATAGGTATGATCTTACAGACAATAAGTTGGAGAATGTTGCATGAGAAATAATTGATTATTCAACCTCATAAACAAGTTATGGAACCTCTAATATATCAGAGCCCATGTATCATAATCCATTTCCTCTCCTATATCAGATTAAGGATATTAGGATAAATATACGATTAGAAGTTCCTTGATAACCTACATGGAAGGAAAACCTGGAAGACATTATGTTTTCCTAGAAAATCAAACTATACATAAGTTAAGCAATTATGTTTGCCTGGAACTAAGTTCTGTCACAGAGTGAATTTGCCAAACAAAATTCATCCCATTGAAAATAAAAAGCATGATTCAAGAATACAATAAAAAATATACTTCAAGAAGGTGATAAAGATTCATTATTGTGAACTTAAAAATATACTTCAAGAAGGTGATAAAGATTCATTATTGTGAACTTACGCCACTCGAGAATGTTTTTTGGGTTAGGGCGAGCAACAACATGAGGAACTGGCTCCTGCAAATTCATTTTACAAAAACTGTCAAGTAATCGAACATCTCAAATGAAATTCCAGGAGTAATTTTGTCTACCTAAAAATATTTAAAAACGCTATGAAGTAATCTGGTCTAATGCCGTCAAAGATGCATTGCCACAAAAAATAAACAAATTAGGAAAGGGAAACTTACTTTACCCAGTGCTTTGAACTCCTTCTGAAGTCGCTTGACGCAAAATTCCTCAGCCATACCAAGAAAGCTTCTACTCGAAACTAGTTACACCACAAACTGCAGAGACTTATCTATTTGATTCAAACTTCAAAACCGTAATCTGTTGCCTGAAATAGAAAACAGAGAAAACAAGTACTCAGATACAATTATTCTCCTAACAATTGAGGCTTAATAGGATTTTTTTTTTTCTCTTAAAGCAAATAAAAAACATCTTGCATTGTTTCATATCTCATAATTCAACAAAATGCAAACCAAAGACAAAAATGCCAAGCAAAGCATGAATTTCACCAATCATAAGATTAATTACAAAACAATGTCATAGTAAATTACAAATAGAGGTAAATTACAATAATTAAAATATAATCGATTCTGTAGCACGACCAAAAAAAAAAAACCCTAAGCAAAAGCAAAATTATAAAATTTTAAAAAAATTAACAGATCAATGCAAATTGAAGAACGATTCAATCAAATTATCAATTATAGATTAAACAATTCAAATAAAAAATGAAACAAAATGAATAAACAAATCAAAGTATAGATAAAGATCTAAAAAAAAATGATCAAAACATTCAATTCAAAATTATAAATAAATAGGAAAACAAATTAACGATAAAGAAGCCATTACCGAGATAACTTGGATGTGAAGAACTGGAAGAAGAAAGTTGCAATCAGAATCAGAATCGAAGAGGAGAAGAAGAAGAAGACGATGATAACGGAAAAAAATATATTAAAAAGAAAAAATAAAATAAAAATGGTAACAGAAAGAGCTGAATGTATTATAGTAACTTAACGTGTATTAAAAAATATATATAAATAATTAATAATTTATAGGGTGAGGGACGGTTATATATCTCTGTTGAAAAAAAAGGGTGAGGGACGGTTAGAGGTGGAAATTAAAAGCGCTGTGATTGGTCCGTCGTCGGTGACATTTAAACTGTAAAAACGACTGTTTGACTTGGAAAATGGAGGGGCTGGTAAGGAATGAAACGGTGTCATTTTATGAGAAATTTGGGTCAATCAATCTGAATCATCTATTGTCCAAACACAGGCCCAAAAGAAAAGACTCCATTCTCTTCAAATAAATATGTTAAGATTCTATGTTAAAAAAAAAATATATATATATATGTTAAGATTTTTTTTTTTTCCTCATATTTGCTGGCAGTTAGACGACGGGGTAAAGTTATTCTCGCGTGACCAAAAGGTTACGGGTTCGAGCCTTCAGATTGATAAAAAATTATGAAAATATTTCATGGATAAAAGTTTAAAATTCTGAAATAAATTATATCGACAATGAAAATGTAAGTTATGTAAAAATATAAGGATGAAATTATATATATATATATATTTTTCCCCATTTAGGAAAAGAAGATCTATTATTAAAAATGAGAGCCATAAGTACAAGATGTTCATTAAACAGCAGGCCGTGTAATAAATTTGAGAGGCCATGTGCGTAGTATTAAAATTAGAAGTTGAGCCCTAGAAGATTAAGATATGCATTATTGGAATAAATATAAACTACGTATTTCAAGATTTTTAAGCTAAATGTGTTGAATTCAATCCTTAGTGGATATACTTATAGTTATTTAAAAAAAAGAAAAGAAATGAGTTTTTAAATTTGGAGGCCCCAAAAAAATTGAGGGCTCTGCGCAAGTGATCTGCTTGCAAAGCCTAGTGATAGCAAGTTTGTGAGCATATGTATAAGCTCAATTTTGAGTCTATGAGACAATGTATAAAATTTGTTTGCTCTTTCAAAATTGAAGTTAGAAGGGCTAATGTTTCAAAAAAAAAAAAAATACAGACTAAATAAAATAACATCATTTTTTTAAAATATACATTAAATTAACGACAACATGTGCTCGTATGAAAATTGAAGGCATCTTTTTGGTAGAATAATGTGAACAAACCATAATAACCTTCAAAACATGACCACACGACTATTGTATGAATGTCAAGAATTTGACTCTTAATTCAATCCAAATCAAGACTTCTTTTTTTTTTTCTATGTTTAATTGGCAACCTTGCCCTTGCTCTTTTGTGTTTATACTAATGAGTAATGTTAGACTAAGGGCTCATTTAGTTTAGCTATTCGTATCAGTGGATAGCTAATAGCAGTTGCTGATAGTTAGTAGCAGATAACTGATTCAGGTTAGTGTTTGACAAATATTCAGTTGTGGTTGTGGTTACAATGTGAAATTGTCAATAAGAATATAATCATAATTATTTATTAAATATTAATTTTAATTTAGTATTATTCTAATAAGGTTAATATAATCCCAATATGAATAAGCTATTAGCTAAAATGAAAAAAATTCCGGATAGGAGTTTATTGAAAACAACAGCTGTTTGAGATTCCTAACCGCTATCAGCTGCTGATTTTAAAATTTATCAAACGCCTAAGCTCTAACTGTTAGCTATCGGCTGTATAAAATAACTAAACCAAATACTTTCTAAGAATTCTTCATATTTGACTCTTATTTGTTCAACATTTCTCCTGTCAAAGTAAAACCAAGCCCATGTTAGCAAATATGACAATAATTTTTAATAAAAAAAAAAGTTTGCAATTCAAAACATGATAAGAATCATTTTTTATTTTCACCTTCAATATTAATTGTATTTTGTAATTTCCAGCAATTTCTCTCCTTTCATTTCATTACAGTTCAATAAATGTTAACACTTCAACAAATCAATTAAGTTGCGCGAAGGGTAAAATGATTATTTTGCATAAAATTTAAATTGTAACTTTTGCGACCAACCAAAAGACTCGAGTTTGAATTCCAGTACTTCCAATATGGAGAAGGAAAATAAAAATTGCAAGTAACTAATGAATTATTGGACAAAAAGAATAATTTCCCATGAATAAAGAATGAAATGAAACAAGTGATTAGGTAAAGTAGTTATGCCAATTTCATATGCTACAATCTTGTGTTCAAAGAAAAACAAAAATAGAGCTTATTTGCAGCTGAACCAACACCTGCCTCAATAAGAGTTGTTAATAATAAAAATAAGGTATCCAAAGCCTGTTCTTGGAAAACTAACTTAACAGAATATATAATTTCTTTCCCCATTCCCAAAAAAAAGAATAAGGGAAAAAAAAGGAAGAATTAGTAGAAGCATCACGTGATTAATCACATGATACTTTCCCATATTATGTCATCAGTTTATCAAAATCAGTCAGACACAACACCACACAACACAAAGCTTGTAAACAGTCAAACTACAGCACATGATCCCACTTGACATCGGATCCCAATTTAGATTTTCACAAAATTTTTGCTCAATGACACTGGTTTTTGTATTATAATATATTGTAAATCACCCTTGGTTCGAACTTGGATTTCAAGCAATTTTGAGTTGTAACATATATATTGAGTTCCGAGATCATATTCAGTTGTTCTGATCGTCTATTTTTTCAAAACTGAGACCAACCGGTCAAAACAACTGTATAACTCGAAAAGATAATAATAAAGAAAAACATATGGCACGAATTTCGTGCTACCGAATCATAAGGCAGCTGCTCATAATATAAATCAACACTGATATTTTGACTGCACTTTTCACTTTGCTAAAGCAAATTCAAGAACTTGAAGTTTAGTACAGTAAGAAAATGAAGGCTTACTCTCTAGCTATGGCTGCTCTTGCTATTCTGCTTTCAGTTACTCTATCTGGCTGGTTAAATAAGATTCAAGCAGAGGCTCGGCTGCCACCTTTCAGACCATCCTCTTCCTCTTCCTCCTCTTCTGAATCTGCAATGGCTGCAACTACTCAAGCTTTCAGAGTACAAGATAGCAAGAAGAATAATGAATTCAAGAAAGTTGATTCAAGTTTCAGAAGAATACCTCCAAGTTCATCAAATCCTACTCAGAACAAGTAAACCTCTTGTGCCAACAACAGTTTTCAAGAGTTGTAGGCTTTTTTTCTTTTCTGATAGATTAGATACTTTTGTTTTTTGTACCAGGTACAAACCTCCATAGGTGGCTGCAAGAAGTAGATTCAGAGCTTTTGCAACTTTGTCTTTCATTTCTTTCTTTTTTTCCCCTCTCTTTCGTTCTTTGACTTGTTCTTTAGTACACTCTTGGCTACTGTAGTGTAGTGTAAAATATGAGCTATAGCAGTTGATAGTTACAAAAATTTCAATTTCTTATTGATAAAGCTTGTCTTAATCTCCATTGTGTATTCCAATTCCATATACTAAAATTCTCAAAAACAAAATAACAATAAAAAAGAAAATGACAAACAGGAAAAAAAAAGAGTACAGAAACAACAAAAAGTGTCTGCTATGCTTATCAAGAATATCTGCAGCAAAACTTTCATTTTCCAGTAATTTATGCTCTGAAAAAGCTCAAGTTTAGAATCAGTATGAAAAAGCTGAGTGAAATCAGCAAATGCTCAAGATCATACTTTTAACTTCTTTGAAGCTTTCGTTGGCTTATCCTTTCTGTGCCGTTTCTTCCCTTTCCCATCATCAGATAGGAATGGAACCTTGGATTCAACAGTGTTTTTAGATGTTCCGACCATCGGTGAAGCAGAATGTTTGGCATATTTCTCAGACGAAATATGGTGATCAATCTCTTCCCTCATTTTCTTTAAATCTTTTGGGTTTGAGGTATTATTGTTGGAAGCGTCAGCAAGGAAGGAATCAACTTTTGATGACTTGTTTTTATCATCAGACCCAAATGCAGCATAAAATTCTTTGTAAGTTGATTGTTTTGATGCTTGCTTTGACCTCCATTGATCAGGCCGGTTAGCGAATCTGTTGCAATAATTCAACAAAATTCAAAGTTCAGACACAACAGAACATGTCTAAGTTCCAACTCCAGGCAAATATAATGGTTCATAATTCTTTTAAAAAAACATCATGCAGCTTACCGGTCAATATCTAGCTTTCTCAAGAGATAAGGGCCGTGCTTTGTCCTTGATAGTTCAGTCTGCACTGTTAACAAGTCTGATGCTATGGCCTCTCTTAAAGATAAACTGCCAGCAGTGAAACACTTCTCGATAGTAAATGGACCAGAAGAATGCATTGCCAAGGCACCAAAATGTCCTCGTAGCCTGCAGAAGTTAAGTGTAAATCAGCATAAATCATATACAAACAAAACTTGAACTGAGCTGCAAATTTAAAAACCAAAGTATTCAAACTGTTTCCAGATGATAGTTCCTTTATGAATTCAAGAGAAAAAAAAAGGTTGACCTCATGTGCAAAGATCCAATTTTTCCACCACTCTTACAAGATCGAAAATGGGAAACTAAGCAAAATGTTAATAAGATCGAGAATTCAATTTCACCAGTTCTATAGTGGAAAAATTTCACCACTTCTCTTTCAAGATAGAAAATGGGAACTTCCAAAAAAAAAAAAAAAAGTTGGAGGTATCAAACAATGTAGCGGCGCGACATACTTCACAATCAATCTGTGCTTCTGTTTTGCAGAAGCACTGGAACCAAGAAAAGCTTCCATAACGCGTGCACCTCCGCCATCTTTTGCAGTTTGAAGGACATGGTCAGTTTCCATGGATATAAGACTATTAATAAAAGGCTGAATGTGTTCCTGTCAAAGAAAAACAGACCATTTCTGCAAGAATTAGAAAAGTACAGTGAATATAATAAATATCTTGGATGCTGTTATATGTTAAACTATATTTTACTTGCACAAGGCAAGACCAGTATTTTACATCAGGTTTGATCATCTTCAAACTTTAGTATTCATAAATAACTAGATCGATTACAACTCCATGAAAGCGTTAATGCAAATGCTCAAAATGTCAAATTGGTGTCACAGATATGAATAAGCGACGAGAAGAAAAGGAAATATACAAAGTTGTTAAAGAAATGCAACATACAGTTCGAAATCTGAAAATTGCTTGGAGAATCAGAGAACCCATTGTATGCATCTTCATACCACTTGGCCAGTTCCAGCTGGATTTGTCCCCAGAGCTAAAGTAATTTTCAAGAAATAGTATTCGAGGAACAATGCATCTTGGAGGCTCATTTTGTGAACATACAGCTGCTACAAGGGCCTGACAGCACTGCCAAACAAACAAGGAAAACCAACAATTGGAAGAATGATGATGTGTACTCTTAGAAAGTCTTGATGTTGAGCAGTTCAAAAATTAGATAGAAGGATTCTTATTTTCAAACAGAAGACTAAGTAAGTGCAAGTGCTTTGAGTAATAAACCTTATACTCGTGGGTATGAAGCCTTTGACATGCAGCGATCAGAGAAGCAACAACTCCTGACCTCCCCATTTCAAGAAGTTCTCTAAATTTTGACCCAAGTTCCTCCCAAATCAGTTCCATCTAGCCGTCAAAATGAAAAAAAAAAGAGGTCCAGTCAGGACTCAAAGATACTATCGCTTAGCAAAACATAACGCACCAGAAATATCAAATGTTTATTGTCTACATTTTAGTAATAGCACTCTTCTCAATGCATTCCAATAATTTAACCACTTATCATAATACAACCTTCCAAGTATAGCAAAAGGATAGGAAAGGGTACAAATTTTCAAGCATAGAATGTTATGTCACATACTTGTTCTTGATTTCTTGCATGAGAAACTAATGCTTGAATTACAAAGTTGCCACAATGATCGGAAGAAAGCTCAAAAAACGAATTCCTAAAAATTTTAGCAAAAATCTCACTGTACAAGCTTTCAGGACTCACTTCCAAGATCACCTGCAGATTTTACAGAACATTCAAGTTGTCAAAAATTACAAATAGTTACCTTCTGCAGACCAATAGGATAGAAAATAAAGTTGCATCATTACAGAAGCCAGAAGAAAATGATACACAGAAGGAGAATATCAGTGAAAAACAACAATTTGTTTCTCACCTCCATTAAGTGACTGTATGCAGTTTCTTTCATCAACCCTACAATTTTACCAACTGCTTTCATTTCAATGAATCTTTCTTCGTTTGAATTTTCTTTTTTGCATCCAAGTAAAATAGGAAGTATTTGTGTTAACTCTTCTTCTTGCCCAGCTAATAAATTCAAAGCTGTCTGCCAAGAGTAATATGTTAAGCACATAGCACAGCCCTTTGATTCACCAAATTAGAACTTCATATGAATCATGGATTATTCTTGTCACTCAATTAAGATGCACAAATATAAGAAACATTTACCACAAAAAACGTTATAGAAAAAGTAAAGACAGGGAAAGTGCAAGCAAACCTGCAAAACCAAACTACTGTATTGATCAACCAGAAGGGTTTTAATGACTTCACTGGAGCACTTCAACATTTCTGATACAAGAAACCTCAATAAACTAGAAAATCCTTGGTGACGACGTACTGACTCATTAACTAATCCCTGAGTATCCTTGAGGTTCAGTCGCTCTGCCAAAATTGTTGATGGCTTTGCTCCATGGAACTCAGGGGAATCCAATGAAACTCCACCACAAAGACAAAGAAGACTTCGAAGAACATGAGATCCATAACAGTTACACATCATGTCAACAAGATTAGCAACAATCTCCTGCAAAGTTTCAAGTAAAGTTTGAGAGAAAAGAGATAAAATTTGAACTCATGTTCGTCTTCCAAATGGACCTTCTCTATTCGTCCTTTGCGAAAACAAAATGCGAAAACAAAACACAATAATCTGCTTGAACAAACTGAAATCAAAATGCCACATCGTAGCAATTCATACCTTGCATATCATAGTTAGAGCCTCTTCAATGGTATAATATGCCTCGTTGTTCTGAAGATGTGTATCTAAAGACTTAAGTGCCGACTCAGCAACATGAGAACCTGACCTATCCATTGCAATTAAAGGAAACACCTTTGCACAACCTTGAAGGAACCCACAAAGCTGATCAATATCAGCTCCCTCAACAAGACTTTGCATTGTATGACTTATAATATAATCAGTGGTCAACTCAAATTCCTTCCCTTTAGCTTCTTCAAGAGCATTGCCACAAATAACTGACCGCTCCTCCAAATCAACCCCACTACTTTCAAAAACATTTGCAATCTCTGAAAAGTATTTTACTGTCTCAGGATCAACCTGTTTCCTATAACGATTAATTCAGTAACTAACACGTCTAATCGGGCACAAAATTGAAAACTGTAAATCACCATAGCTTAAAAAACAATTAAAAATTGATCAAAAGAAGAAAAATTTATAATAAAAACCCAACAAAAATCTTACCTAATAACCGGCTGTTGTGGGTCTGATGATTTCTGATGCTTGAAAGACTTTTTGGGTCTGTAACTGTTTCCAGATACACTTTTACTAGAATTCTCCTCATCAAAACTAAAACTTTCTTTCCTGTCCTTTCTGCCCATTCGTTTTTTCTTTCTACCTTGCTTATATGACTTGTCCTCTTCACCCATTCTGCTATTTTCCACCAAATTGCAACTTCTGAAACTTCTAAAGGTTAAAGCTTTTGAACAATAGATACCGTAAGCAACCCCAGCAGAAATCTAATATATCTAGAAAATAAAGTGTGCATGATAACAAACAAATGGACTGAAAGTTTTGAAATCAATCGCGCGACGACATAAACCTGCCTTAAACCCTAACGGGTAAGAGCGCGTGAAGATGAAAGGATAATTGGGCCTATATGGGCTTCCCGTTTGGGTTATATACAAATTGATTCACCAAAAATAAAAATATTCAAAAAGTCCAAAAACTTAAAATAATGTAAAAAGACGATTACAACTTCGTAGGACAAACAATTAAAAATAATGTAGAGAAAAAATATTATTTATGAGTTTGTTTATACTTATTTGTATATGCTTATAAACCACGTCAACCTCCTAGCAATCAACCTCTTAGCTTTGTTCATGGCTTCATTCCTTTTAGTAGTGATAGTAACCGTCATTATCAAGATTGACCCTTAGTTTCTTTATCCCATATTTAAGGTAACCAAGAAACTTGCGTCTTAGGTTGATTAAAGAAGCTGAAATTGCAAGAAAGAATAAAGCAATGTTAGAAGGTTAATGTGGTTTATTTGCCTCGTGTTATGTAATGTTGTTTTATATGTAATGAAATGGATGGTTGTTGTAATTTTGGTTTATTGTGTTTGAGTTAGGATGGTTGTGTAGGGTTTTTTTGGTTGATTTTGGCTGGTTTTGCAATAGTAAATTATGTAAAGTGGGATGAAATATTATGTTTAAATGGAAGAAATATTGTGTTTAAGTGGAACGATTTTGTAAAGTTCAGGTGTCTAAATAGAACAAAATAAGGTTTAGGGTACCGCTTGGAAAATACCTCAAAGTTCAAGGCCATAAATAGAAATTAGGCCACGTTTGTGAGTCAAGCGCCTATTCAACGCATATTCAAAATCAACAAAGGATTTACGTGAAATGATTTGTAAAATTCAAATGTTTAAAAGAAAACAAAATAAATTTAGGGTTCCATTTGGAATATCGTGCAAAGTTCAAGGGCATAATTGCATATTAGGCCACCTAATTATTGTTGTTATCATTTGTAAGGCATAGAATGATAGTTAAATACGGTACCAAAGGTCAACATTTGAGTTTAAAAAGAAGGTTAACGGCTAATTAATGGTTGATCGGATTTTGTTATTTAAGTAAGTTATTTTCATTGCCTAACTTATATAGTGTATAAGAAATTATATAAAAGCAATTGCAATTTGAAGATTATGTGCATCAAGAGAGATCTGTAATTAATTGTTGACAGACCTTTTTCAGTTATTGAAAAGTCCAAGAAAAGCTTTATTCATGATTGACAATGACATAGGTGTATGAATCATACAAGAACAAAGAAGACATGAATATAATTTTAAGGATCATTGAGTTTAATAGATTTCATTACAAAGATAATATAACAATAACAAATTCTCTATTTCTACATTGTGATCCAAAAATAAAAGGATTACTAGGCTTCTAATTTTATAAACTCGATATGAATTAAAATATATTTCAAATAAATTAAACCAAGCCAACATATTTTATCAAAAGCAAGACAAATTCATCAACAAATTAAGCCAAGCCAAGGAGAGAGGTTTCGTGGGTTGAATTCGGCAACATCTTTTAAAGCTACTTTTTATAGCGTCCAATAAAATAGATTTTTTAGAGAAGAGTTTCGCAAATTAGCTTTTGAGATAATTTTTAACTGTTTATAAAAAACTAACCTTATAACTTTTGGCGTTTTAACTTTTTGTACGGCTATTATAAACAGCTAAATGCTATTCGATTAGAATTCCGTCTGTCTTTTTTGGTGCAGCCGAATTTCAAAGGAAGTGAAACCTTGTTTCCTATTTAATTTATCCGTATTTTACCATTTAGAGGTCTTGTTATTGTTTTGCAGTGCGCATGGGAAAATGGTATCCGAGACCTTGAAGTGGAAGTTGATAGTCTAGTAGTGTGGAAGAAGAAGAAAAACAGAATTGGAGGAAGTCTTAATGTATTTTTTTTATTAATCAGACTTACTTTTCTATAATACAAGAACACTGAATATATAGTACTGTTTATGCTAATATGGCTCAACTGATGCCGTAAAACTAGCAATAAA